>JASDQU010338056.1:0-11468 GCA_032191745.1 Picea mariana
TATATATATATTGAACATTTACAAACATCGTTTGAACAAGATAAACAATATATTAATATACTTCAACAATACACATTTTATTTCATTCATCTCATTGCACAACTAGATTTAGATACAATTTCAATGTATTTAGGATCTAGCAAATCACATAACATCACATATAATTTTTACCCACCCATCCTATCTTGCAAGGTTAGAAACTTCAAGACACATAATCAATGCTCAAGTCTAGGATGTTGATGATTGCAGCTATGTGAGACATTCTCCAGCTTACAAACCCGTGAGGTGTGGATCATTGCAACTATGTAAGTCTTTCTCTCAGCTTACAAACCTAAGAGAAAACCCCTAAGAAGGGTATGTGGTTTCTGCCTGAGACAGATCTAGGAACGTAGAGATGACCACCTCCATTCAAAGAGTTGAGAAGAACTCCAAATGCTTATCCAGTGGGAAATGCGATCTGTTGAGTTGGACGTGCTTGTGGTTGAGCACAAGGTGAACGTGTGAAATCCCAACGTGTTGGGTGCATTGTCATGTGAACAAAAATGAAGATGATGTATTAGCCTCCTCTGAGAAAGTAGAGTTGACGAGAAGACTCCAGATGGTTCTCTTGTATGAGGTAGTGGGAAAGAAGATCTGTAGAGTGGACATGCCTATGGACGAGCATAGGTGAACGTGTGAAGATCTGGTTCTTCTATGTAATGCAGTGAATCAGAGCTATGACATCCCTATGGATGTGCCTTAGTGGATGAGCACTAGTGGGTGTATTAGATCCTTTGCTATATATTGTTCAAGAGTCAGACCTACCTGTAACCCTAATTGTTATGTAAAGGGTACAGGTCGGCCCCACCTTAATGTGATTAATAATAAATGTAAAATAATTAATCTGGTCAATAATAATAATAATAATAATAATAATGAATTAATGTGACTTAGAGAGGTCAGCCCTATTGAGCCAACAAACACTTCAATTGATAGGACAAGACTAATATAAGTAAAGGGAAATTCCCCATTGTGGAAACATATCATTTCAAGTGAGTTTGGAAATTTCAGCAAGTACATTTACTTGGGAGAAGTGCACACCTCTCTTGGGTGCTAGTCTTCTAGGGTTTAAGAACCCTCTTGTGTGATAGGTATTTCTTTGTGGTGAAGGTATTTCTCGTGAAGAATATAGCAAAGGATTTGGCTGGGTTTTCTTCCCTTGTTGAGAAGGGTTTCCCAGGATACTTCTTGTGTTCTTGTGCATGGTGTTTCTTCTCGTGATCTTGGTTGCAACAACATTCTTGTTTATGGTTAAGACAAATGCAAATTTTAATGACCTACATGCTTAACCTGTCATATTGAAAAATCAACATGGTATCAGAGCATAGGTCTTGAAGATCCCAATGCACAAGCATTTTCCAGCCCTTCTCTCACTCATTTGCAGAAACTGTACAACCCTCCTAGGGTTTCCAGAAATTCCATACGACCTCCTCTTCTAAGAGATTTCACCATTCAAAACTTGGACACTTGGGCTGAAAAAGACATAGAAGGGTACAAACTCCTTCAATGCACCTCCAGCAAGTCTCAGATCAAAATTCTAGGCATTTTGATTTTTGGCCCTAAGGGTTTCTAGGGTTTTGCCAAAATTTTGCAGAAAACTCTGAAGTGTATTTTTGCAAACTTCTTGAAGAAGCTCCTCAGATTACTAGGGCTATCATATTTATCAAGGCTTATTTTTGGCAGTCATAAGCCCAACAAAACCTAAAAGCACTAGCCTAGCCTAGTTGTTAGGTTTTCTAGCCCAGTTAACAAGGGTTTGTGAAGATGAGCAAAATCATGATGGGAAGCAAGCTCAGTACAAGACTCCAAAATAATGAAGACATCAACATCTCAACACTCTCAGGTATGGTTCCTATCAATGATAATACTTCGCTAATTGACAGTGGTGCCTCCAGACACATGAAACGTATTAGAAATCATCTAACACACTTCATTGAGAAAGAGACACATCTACATGTTGTTCTTGGAGATGATGCCAAATATAATGTGAGAGGAGTTGTGTTGGCCCTTGACCAAGTATTGAGGAAACAAGGTATTACCTTTTGAACCCTTTGAAAGAACATTGGCAGTGCAAAGTTACCATGCTAAGAGAAGATACGAATAAAAATGGAAAGAGGAATCCAGAGACTCAAATCACAGGAAATAAGGCAAGGAAGCTCAGTAAGAAAATCCAAGTTAGAAAAACTATGGGAAGTTCCAGAAAAGACTTATCAGGAGGCAAATCTACAGAAATTGAACCTCGTTGGAATAACAGAACCACACAGAATGGGACTTTTCCATGACGAAGCGATATGATCGTTGGAGGCGCCCCGACCGTTAGAATAACGCCCCGGAACGACTAAAAAACACAACTATGCGCGAATGGACCGTTGAGACTACGCCATAACGGACAAATTCACATTGATGGAAACATTCCCACCCGTTGGAGGAATCTGTTACGATGATTTCTTATTTAACCCATCGGACGATGCGCCGGGACCAATTTTTGCCACACGTGATTATCCAAGCTAACAGAGAATCGATTGCATATCGCGTTGTGATTTATAGACCTCGCCATCCGTTTGATTACCTCGCTTGTCCGCTCGCCTACCCGATCTATTTAGTTACAAGTGTGAACATTGGGCAAACCAAGCGCGTTAAAGAAGTCTGCGGAGGATATTCTTGTAGACCTCATGGCCAAGAGAGTCATGTCTGTAGGAATACAGGCATCGTTGACTGGCATATTGCAAGCATCCCCCTCGACTGGACGACATTCTGGTCGCACTACTGAGAAGTGAAGAAAACACCACGACGAGCTGGCTAATGTGAAGTAGATCTCGTTGGTCTTGCTAGAGTACATATCGCCTTTGGCTGGTGCAGTGCGCCGTGACAGTATCCCGCGTGACTTTGAGTACATGTTAATCACCGCGTACAACCTGAAGGGGATACGTGTAGTTGGACCCTAGTTAGGACACTTCCCAGCTCTAAAGAACAATGACTTTAACCTCAGAGACATGAAGAACTATGTGATGCTCGCACCACATAGTTATTTGATGAGAATGATTGGGAAGAAGCAGTGCATAGTCTCCCAGCCCTGGATTAAGGAGCTCGCGCAATCAACAATACTAAATGTGATAAAGATCCCTCACTTCGACTGACATCAGGAGGTTAATACTTGCGTTAAACTACTCATGTTGTGTTACCATGGAGAGTATCTATGGCTTGACAGGCACATGACTATGGGTCCGACGCTGATCCACCTGATCACAGGACTGAGCATGCAGGGACCGAACCCTCAGAAGTTCTACCCAGGGAAGACTTCATATCGCTCCCTGGCACAACGCATAAAGGAGGATTATGGCAATGTAGAAAAGGGTAAGCGAGGCTACAAGGTAGCCTCTATCCAGTATGGCGCAATGCGCCTCACTTGTCAGCTTATAGCTGGCAAGCTCGTCAGAAAGAACCGTCCGACACAAGTCACAGGATTTGTAGTGGACCTCGCAGGGAAGTGCACAGAAGGAATGAAAATGAACTGGGCGAGTAACCTCGTCAACGAGTTGGAGAAGGACTGTCGTAAAGCGCAGGATCAAGGCTATGAATTATATTTTAGTTGGTTACTGGTACTGATCAAATTTGTTGTTTGGGAGATGCCGGAAGGAGCAACATTTCCAGAAGTTGAGCCATCGGAGCCGTTGGTCGCAAGGTTCTTCACCTTGTGGTATACAAATGATATGTCGAAGTAGTGGAAGTTAGACACTGTCTTCCATGCTTACTACCAACAACTGAAGCATGCTATTGAAGCATTCCCATGCATGACACCGAATACATTGCACTAGTACACACGACTAGCGAAGTTTCGCGTAGATCAGAATTTTATCTACATCATTGTGCACAACGATGAGAGTAAGGATGAACTACAGTCCTATTATAAGATGACCAACGAAGATATGGAGGAGATCACCAAAGAATGGCTAGCATATTTCCTCGTACTGGTGGAAGATGCAGAACTCTCCAACCCCGATATCATCGAAAGTCCCTTGGTCACCCGGGTTGAGCATGATGGACAGACTAGCGTGAAGAAAAAGAAGAAAAAGGAGGAAGTGCAGAACATAGAAAGTGATGAGGAGGACAACGCCTCAGAGGAAAGTAGGCTTGACTCACCTGCAGGAGGAGGAGGAGATGAAGTGAATCCAGAAGAAGAAGGGGAAGAAGGAGAAAAGCAAGGCAAAGGTGCAGTTACACTGCCGAAGGATCCCCCTACCGAGGCCGGAACAACAAAGAAGAGGAAGGTTTCTGTGCAGAAAACCTCATCAAGAAAGAAGACCCATGCCAATAAACCCCCTTCGAAGAATGTGATCACAGTGGACAATGTCGATCTCATCGTCGCAGCTGTGGAGGACGCTTAAGAGGATATATTGTAGAGACATGGAGCAAAGCAGGAGACGATGTATGAAAGAATCGAGAAGGAGTTGAAGGAGATACAACAAGCCACTATTCGAGCCGCGTAGTACCTACTGTGCCTTCTTCGTCAAAGATTGCAGAATTGGGGGATGAGCCCGCCCAATTACGAAGGCTAGCAGATGCAACAAAGGCTCAACTTCATCGAGTCTAAGAAGAAAAGGATCAAGCAACAGAAGCCTTGAAGCAAGAAAAAGAGGAGGTCTTGGAGCGACTTCGAGTTACATAGAAGGAGAAAGATGAAATTTGGGCGATGATCAAGGATAACAATGCAAAGATATAGAAAAAAAAAGACAAGATGCTCATAGAGGAGACTACGGTCAAGGAGTCAGTGACTAAAGCACTTCGCTTTATGCCGTGCTTGGCACATGAGGAAGAAGAGTCAACCGAAATTCAAGTGGGGAAGCTAGCTGAGGCCATTCAACATCTTCAAGCAAGAATAATGGAGTTAGATCTCCAAGCAGTGTTGAGCACTCCACAAGAAGTGCACGATCAGAGGGAGGAAGCAACCAAGAGCACAGTTGGGAGGATCAGGACCCTCTCCTTAGAATGTAAGAAATTGAGTAATCGAAGTGCGTAGACCTGCGAACTCCAGGAAAAAGATATGAAGCCGAGGAAACTGGAAGCACAACTCCAGGAGGTGCAGCAACATGCCTCCACCATCCAGGCACAAATGAAGTCACTCACTGCAGTTGAGAAAATGAAGAGATCGCAGGAGTAGCGCACAGACCAGCATCAGATTATTGCCATCCAGAGCAGAGTCATGGAAGTTACATAAAGACTCCAAGCGGTGTAGGACGAAGCCTGCACTATTTTTGAAGAGTTTGAAGGACAAGGCTTGCAACTAGACCAAGTGGTTGCGATAGTGGAACATTGCCTGGAAGGGCCTGTTACAGAGCAAGTGATCCAGGAGTTCATTGAGCAGGAGGCTCTTGCGAAGCAGTAAGTCGAGGCAGATTGAGCTAAGCTCGAGGCCTTTGAAGAAGCGTTTCCCAGATCTAAGTGACTCGGGACGAGTCACATGTGAGTGTTTGGGGCCTGTTAGCCCTTAACCAAGTTTTGAGGAAACATTGGTCGTGTTTGACCACTTTTGGGACTTCAACAGGTTGGTTGAAGATGCAGCACCCGGGCAGAGCTGAGATCACAGGATCTCATTTATTTTGCGAGCTTCTGGACCCAACAAAGGGTTTACTAGGGTTTATGTAACAGGTTATGGGATGTTGGCCCATGGGTTTACCCATGTTTAGGCCTTTTTGTAAATGTATAAATAAGTAGTAGCTAAGCAATATAGATGGCCACTGGCTTAATGCATAATAGTTTAATGTTGGCCATGTCCATAATAGGTTAATGTTGGCTTAGTGCAAGAGATTGTAAGTTGCTCAGTGCAATAGACTATGTAAGTCTTTATGCTGATAAGGAGTTGGCTCTGTGACTTGACCTAGTTTTGGGGAAGGTGGATCTAGTGCGCTATGTGCAGATCACATGTCCAGTGTGAATATTGGCTCTGTGGCATTGTGCACATGACCAGATGAATGTAAGAAGATTGAAGACTAATAAAGAAGAAGAAGAAGTTCATGGATGTAGCCCCACACTGGGGTGAACCACGTATATCCTGTGTCTTGATGTGCTTTGTGCGATGTGATTTATGACTAATGTTGTTTAATTTCTTAGTGTTGTTTTTGTTATGTATAATGAATGCATTGGATGTTGCTGCTTAGTGCTTAATGGTAGTAAAGATAAATGAATGCTGGATATGAGTTAATGCTATGTGCTAAGTGATTTTAAGTGCTTGATCTTGATTGTTACTGTGCTGATCTGTAATAAGGGTTAATCTGCGATGTGAATGAGAATTGTAATCTAATGCATATTGTTGGCTAAGTGCTTTGTTAAGTGTTGTAATCACATATATGTGCCCTAGCTTGGTTGTAGACACCTGAGTCCTACAACTCCCCTTGCTTCTACCTCGGGTGAGACTTCATCTGCTTTGCAGGTGTTGTCGAAAGGGCCAGTAGTTAGGGTTTTGTTGGTGCATTGTTGAAGCGTTGAACCATGGGTCTTCCCCTGTGCCAAGAATTGGTTCTGTCGCCGAGATTTGAAACTGTGATTGCTGGGAACTGAAGAAAAGAGAAATATCTATGCGTAGATCTGTTGTTGTAGTGCGTAGTATTCTACTCGACTTGCAAAACTCTGTCCTAAGAAAGAAACCGAATTTGAAGAAAAGAGGTAAGATTTTAACTCTTTGTGCTATGGTAAAGGTAAGATAAGTGGAAATTTTTGCTTCAAAAGTATGAATCTAGGTTTGTTTGATAGATTTTGTCCTATTCTGAAAACTAGAGCACAGTTAGAAGAAAGAGTTGATCAAAATAAATTCGATAGAAATAGAGAAAGATATGTTCTTCCTATGCATAGAAATATTTTTTGGACTAATAAGTGGATCAAGAACCTAGAAAGAATTTTTGCAGACTGCAGGTCCATCACTATGATCCCAATGCGCAGTACATGAGAGGTTGGGATCGCTTGAAAGAAAGAGAGGATTGACACTGTGCTGTAATTGCAGAAGGCTAAGACATCTTGCTAAGGAATGCCCTGGTACAGGTCCTATTTGTCTTTGTTGTAAAGCTATTGATCCTGAGATTGATGATTTCCCAAGGATGATTGCTAAAGTTGAAAAGACGAACATGAGACAAGAAGCCTATAAAGAAGGTCAAGAGACTAAGGATATCTTAAAGAATCATACAAAAAAAGAGTCAGAGACTATGTTAATACATTTAAAATAAGTAATGGATGATCACAAAGACATAATTTTACCAGAGATCCTGAAAGAAAAATAGCGCATAGTTACAATAATAGAAGACTTCGACATAAAATGTGTATTAGATGAAGACACACACGTGAATATTATGCCAGAAAGCACTTGGGAAAATTTGGGAAAGCTTGCTATGATAGCTTCATTGGGAATGATAGGCTTGTTTAAAGGAAAGATGATAACCCTATGTGGAAGAGTTACTAATATACCTATAATTGCTCATGAAACATCGACAAAAGAGGACTTTGAAGTTATTAGGTTTGTTGAGAACAACGGCCCTTTCCCACTTTTATTAGGAAAGACTTGGACTAAGAAAGATCAGATTAGAAGGAAAGTAGAGGAAGAAGCTACAGAAAAGAAAAATCAAGAACTAAAAGATTTCATAGCTCGAAGAATAGATCGACTAATAGAAGAACAAGAGGACAAGTTGAAGCAACAGAACATAAGAGAACTAGGTGTCGAGGTTGAAAGAACGCAAAAAGGCTTGAAGGACCTACCCATGCAAGAAATAAGAATACCTACCCTAGAGTTAATAAGAAACGAGGTATTACCTTCGAACCCTTTGAAAGAACATCAACAATGTGAAGTTACCATGCTAAGAGAAGATAAGAATAGAAATGGAAAGAGGAATCTGGAGACTCAGATCATAGGAAAGAAGGTAAGGAAGCTTAGTAAGAAGAAAGCCAGGTTAGAAAAACTACGGGAAGTTCCAGAAAAGACTTCGCAGGAAGCAAATCTGCAGAACTTGAGCTTCACCGGAATAACAGAACCACGCAGAATGGGACTTCACCAAGGCAAAGCAATATGACCGTTGGAGGCACCCTGACCATTAGAATAACGTCCTAGAACGACTAGAAAACACAACTATGAGAGAATGGACCGTTGAGACCGCGCCTTAATGGACAGATTCACATTGATGGACGCATTTCTTCTCGTTGGAGGAATCCATTATGACGCTTGCTTATTTAACCCATCGAATGCTGCGCCAGGACCACTTTTTTCCACCCGTGATTATCCGAGCTAATAGAGAATCAACTGCATATCGTGCTGTGATTTATAGACCTCTCCATCCGTTTGATTACCTCGCTTGTCCGCTTGCCTACCCGATCTATTTAGTTATAAGTGCGAACATTGGGTGAACCAAGCGTGTTAGAGAATTATGTGGAGGAGATTCTTGTAGACCTCATGGCTGAGAGAGTCATGTCTGTAGGAATACATGCATTGTCGACTGGCGGATTACAAGCATCCCCCTCGACTGGACGACATTCTGGTCACACTACTGAGAAGCGAAGCAAACACAGAGACGATCTGGCTAACGCGAAGCAGATACCGTCGATATTGTCGTAGTACATATCACCTTTGGCTGGCGTAATGAACCGTGACAGTATCCCTCGTGACTTTGAGTACACGTTGATCACCACGTGCATCCCGAAAGGGATACATGTAGTTGGAACCCAGTTAGGACACATCCCAGCTTTGAAGAACAACGAATTTAACCTCGAAGACATGAAGAACTATGTGATGCTCGCACTGCATAGGTATTTGATGAGAACGACTGGGAAGAAGTCGCACATATTATCCTAGCTGTGGATTAAGGATCTCACACAATCAATGATACTGACCGTGATGAAGATCCCTCACTTTGGTTGACATCAGGAGGTTAACGCTTGCGTTAAAATCCTCCTGTCATGTTACCATGGAGGGTATATATGGCTTGACAAGCGCGTGACTGTGGATTTGACACTGATCCACCTGATCACAGGATTGAGCATGCAGGGACCGGACCCTCAACAATTCTACAGAGGGAAGACTTCAGATCGCTCCTTGACATAGCGCATAAAGGAGGATTATGGAGATGTAGAAAAGGGTAAGCAAGGCTAGAAGGTAGCCTCTATCTAGGATGGTGTAGTGCGCCTTGCTTGTCAGCTTATAGCTAGAAATCTTGTCAGAAAGAACCGTCTGACACAGGTCACAGGATTCGTAGTGGACCTCGCAGGGAAGTGCGCCGAAGGAATGCAAATGAACTGGGCGAGTTACCTTGTCAACAAGCTAGAGAAGGAATGTCGTGAAACACAGGATCAAGGCTATGGATTCCATTTCAGTTGGTTACTGGTACTGATCGTATTTGCTGCTTGACAGATGCTGGAAGGAGCGATATTTCTAGAAGTTGAGCCATTGGCCACAAGGTTCTCCACCTTGTGGTATAAAAATGATATGTCGAAGCAGTGGCAATCGAATGCTGTATTCCATGCTTACTACCAGCAGCTGAAGCATGCTATTGAAGCATTCCCACACATGACACCGAATACATTGCACCAGTACAGATCGCTAGCAAAGTTCCACGTAGATCGACATTTTATCTACATCATTGCGCGTAGGGATGAGAGTAAGGAGGAACTACAGTCCTATTATAAGATAATCGACGAAGATATGGAGGAGATCACCAAAGAATGGCCAGCAGAGTTCCTCGTACCAGTGGAAGATGAAAAACTCTCCGACCTCGACATCATCAGAAGTCCCTCGGTCACCCAGGTCGAGCATGATGGATAGACTAGCATGAAGAAAAAGAAGAAAAAGGAGGAAGTGCAGAACACAGAAAGTGATGAGGAGGACAACGCCTCAGAGGAAAGTAGCTTCGATTCACCCGCAGGAGGAGGAGGAGATGAAGTGAATCCAGAAGAAGAAGGGAAAGAAAGAGAAAAGCAAGGCAAAGGCGAAGTTACACCGCCGAAGGATCCCCTTACCAAGGTCGAAACAACAAAGAAGAGGAAGGTTTCTCCGTAGAAACCCTCATCAAGAAAGAAGAACTGTGCGAATAAACCCCAGTCGAAGAATGTGCTCACAGTGGATAATGTTGATCTCATCATTGTAGCCATGGAGGATGCTTCAAAGGATACCTTGCAGAGACATGGAGCAAAGCAGAAGACGATGTATGAGAGAATAGAGAAGGAGCTAAAGGAGATACAACAAGCCATCTATTCGAGCCGCGTAGTCCCTACTACGCCTTCTTCATCGAAGATGGCAGAATTGGGGGATAAGCCTGCCCAATTACGAAGGATAGTAGATGCAACAGAGGCTCGACTTCATCGACTCTAAGAAAAAAAGGAGCAGGCTACATAAGTCTTGAAGCAAGAAAAAGAGGAGGTCTTGGAGAGACTTCGAGTTACGTAGAAGGAGAAATATGAAATTCAGGCGTTGCTCGAGGAGAACAATGAAAAGATATAGAAAGAAAAAGACCAACTTCTCGCAGAGCAGACTGCGGTCAAGGAGGTAGTGACTAAAGCACTTCGCTCTGTGTCGGGCTTGGCATAGGACGAAGAAGAATCAATCGTAATTCAAGTGGGGAAGCTAGCTGGGGCCATTCAGCAACTTCAAGCAAGAGTAATGGAGTTAGAGCTCCAAGTAGTGTCGAGCACTCCGCAAGAAGTGCCCGATCAGAGGGAGGAAGCAACCAAGAGCGCAGTTGGGAGGATCATGACCTTCCCCTTAGAATGTAAGCAATTGAGTAATTGAATTG
This sequence comes from Picea mariana, assembly GCA_032191745.1. Classification (NCBI taxonomy): domain Eukaryota; kingdom Viridiplantae; phylum Streptophyta; class Pinopsida; order Pinales; family Pinaceae; genus Picea; species Picea mariana. The sequence goes on from JASDQU010338056.1 coordinate 10,800, forward strand.
CGCATACCTATGAACGCCTAGCAGAAGATCCAGAGCTGAGGAAACTGAAAGCATGGCTCCAGGAGGTGCAGCAACAGGCCTCCACTGTCCAGGCACAGATGAAGTCACTCACTGCAGTTGAGAAAATGAAGAGATCATAGGAGCAACGCACAGTCCAACAATAGATTACTGCCATCCAGATCAGAGTCATGGAAGTTACACAGAGACTCCAGCCAGTGCAGGATGAAGCGTGCATGATTTTTGACGAGACTGAAGGACAAGGCTTGCAGCTAGACCAAGTGGTTGCGATAATGGAACAATGCCTGGAAGGGCCTGTTATAGAGCAAGCGATTCAAGAGTTCACCGAGAAGGAGGCTCTAGCGAAGAAGCAAGTTGAGGCAGCTTGAGCTAAGCTCAAGGCCTTTGAAGCAACGTTGCCCAGATCTGAGTGACTCAGGACAAGTCACAGGTGAGTGTTGGGGGCCTGTTGGCCCTTGACCAAGTTTTGAGGAAACATTGGTTGTGTTTAACCACTTTTGGGACTTCGATAGGCTGGTCAAATATGGAGCACCTAAGCATAATAGGTTAATGTTGGCTTAGTGCAAGAGATTGTAAGTTGCTCAGTGCAACAGACTGTGTAAGGCTTTGTGCTGATAAGTAGTTGGCTCTGTGCATTGACCTAGTTTTGAG
>JASDQU010338062.1:0-12544 GCA_032191745.1 Picea mariana
GGATGAATGTTTAGATCTAAACACCTCATCTTCCCAAGTAGCTTCATCTTCAGGTAGGTTCTTCCATTTGATCAGATACTCATTAATTCTTCTAGAACGTAGGAATTTGGTTCATACTTCGAGGATCCCTTTATGAATTAAAATTAACCTTCCTTCTTCATCTAAAAGAAGCAACTTTGTTTGTATATGGACAGTAGGACCTAGTTTTTTTCTTCAAACAAGAAACATGAAAAATGTTATGCAATTTCCCTTTATTTGGAATAGCGAGGGAATAAGAAACTTGTCCAACTCTCTTTAGAATTTGATAGGGTCCATAAAACTTAGGAGCTAGTTTGTGTTTCTTGTAATTTTAAAGAGACCTTTGCTTGTAAGGCTACAGTAAAACAAATACCCAATCACCTATTGTAAATTCTTTGTCGGTTCTTCTTTTTTTAGCTTGTTGTTTCATTCAATTCCTTGCTTATTTGAGGTGAGATTTAAGAGTGCGTATAACTTCATCCAATCGGGCTAGATAGTATTTCACGGAACCTTAGAAATGATAACATACTCCTTAATAGAGGGAGGTGGATAACCATACAATGCTTCAAACGAGGACATTTTTGCTGAGGTATGATATGTACTATTGTACCACCATTCTGTGAGATGTAGCCAATTGATCCATTGTGTCCGACGATAATTCAAAAAATTACTTAGATACCCTTTGAGGCCTTTATTAACCACTTCAGTCTGGCCATCTGTTTTTGGATGGTATGAAGTACTCATGGTAAGGATGTCCCCATCTGACAAAATAGTTCCTTCCAAAAATTGTCAGTAAACTTGGGGTCCCTATCACTTATGATAACTTTTGGAAATCCATGAAGTTTAAAAATATTTTTAACATAGCTATCAATGACTTGGCTATCCTTGCCCTTTGAAGAGATCCCAAAAAAGTGGGCATGTTTGGTTAATCGATCGACGATTACAAATATAGTGTCTTTTCCTTCAGAGGTAGGAAGACCAATAATAAAGTACATAGATATTCTAGACCATTTTTGGGTTGGGATATGAAGGGGTTGTAGAAGACCTGGAAGATAAATAGTTTCAAACTTTTTTCGTTGATAGGTGTCACATTCTTCCACATATTTTTCAATTTCGGATCGTATACCTTTTTAGAAGAAGTACTGGCATATATTGTAGTAAGTTTTGAAAATCCCCACATGGCTTGCTGACGGAGAATCATGATTTTATTTCAAAACTTGGAGTTTGAACTTGGAAGAGATGGGAAAAAATATTTTTTGTTTGTACCACAATATGTCATTCTCCCAAGTGAATTTAGGATTTGCAGTTGGGTTTCTTTCGACTTCTTGTATTAGCCTTCTTTCTATTATTTTGATATACTCAGTTTGAACTTATGATATACATTCAAGAATGATGATGGAAATAGTGCATAGAGTAGCATCATTATCAAGTTTCCTTGATAACCCATAATATTTTTCTGAGTTTAAAAATACTTCAAGCTATTGTGGTTCGTTTTCACGAGAAATTTTGTTCCCAACAAGTATTGTTTCCACTTAACCAAGGCATGCATAATTGCCAACATTTCTTTGTCATATGTTGATTTGTTTTCTCATTTGGTTTGAATTTTCAACTTTCGAATCTGATTGGATGATTATCTTGCATACGTACGACACCTAATCCAGCTCCTGAAGGATCACATTCAAAGAAAAATGATTTGGAGAAATCTGGTGCTGAAAAAATTGGAGTGGATGTCATTAAGAGCTTCAACCTTCTAAACCATGCTTCAGCTTTGTCGTTCCACTTAAATGCATCTTTCTTCAATAATGTTGTTAATGGGGCCACAATTTGTGCATAGTTTCGGACAAACTTTCTGTAGTACCCGGTAAGACCCAGGAATCCCCGTAATGATGTGATTGATTTGGGGCTAGGACACTCAGTAACTGTCGCAATTTTCTTTGGATCAACCTTGATTCCTTCTTCTGACACGATATGTCCCAAAAATACTATCTCTTTTTTTCCAAAACTACATTTGGATTTTTTAGCGTAGAACTTGTTCTCTTGAAGGATTTTTAGTACTGTCTCAATGTGCTCGAGGTGTGAGTTCCAATTATTCCTATAAATAAGGATATCATCAAAGAAGACAAGTACAAACTTCCATAGGTACATACGGAATAAATCATTCATTAGTGCTTGGAAGGTAGCAGGAGCATTGGATCGACCAAAAGGATTGACTCAAAATTTGTACAACCCTTCACGGGTACATAAAGTATTTTTGGGAATGTCTTCCTCTCGAATTATTATTTGGTAATAATGTGACTTCGGGTCTTGCTTGGATAAATATTTAGCACCATGGAGCTTGTATAATAACTCATCCACAATTGGAATTAGAAATTTATCCTTTATTGTAATTTTGTTTAATGCCCGATAATCAATACAGAGTCTATATGATCTGTCCTTTTTTCCTAACAAGTATGACCTTAGTTGAGAAAGGACTCTTTCTTCATGTAATAACATCGTAGTCCAATAATTATTGAAGCAAGCACTCAATTTTGGTCTTATGTTGGTGCGACTATCTATAATATTTTTTTCTAATTGGTGTAGAACTGAGGATTAATTCTATGATGTGATCTCTAGAACAAGGTGGAGGAATCCCACGAGGAAGTTCCTAAACAATGGTGTTATAATTTCCAAGAATTTTCTCCAATTTGGAATCATTATTTTTGTCATCTTTAGTAGTACCCTCTATTGCATAGTAGTTTAATAAATAAGCATGGGATCCATTTTTAATCATTTTTCCATTCTATTGGATGAGACTATTTGTGGAGGAGGACAGTTAATTCCATGTAATTTGTACTTTTCCCCATTTTGATAAAACCTTATAAATTTCTCTTGTAAGTTTAATTCAATGGTACCAAGTGTGGCTAGCCACTGGGCCCCCAAGACAATATCTACCCCTTCGACTTTCTTAGCATACATGGTGGATTTTAATTTGTAGTCACTCATGGATATTTCTACCTTATGGAATTTCCCATCACATGATGTAGTCGTATTTTCTAGGATGGAGACTTGAAATTCATAGGTAGGATGAATGAATATGTTTAATTGCCTTGTTATCTTTGTATCTATAAAGTTAGGTGATCTTTCACTATCAATGAGCACTGTTACTTTAGTTTTCTTAACATAGCCATAAACTTTCAGAGTTTGGGGCTGGGAAATACCCATCATTGCAGCAACAGAGAGTGTCGGACTTGCATTTTGATTCCCTAACTCATGGAGATTTCATGAGTCTTCATTATTTGTTTCTTCATTGGATGAAGATATGTCCCCTGATTATTCTTCCTTGTCACTGTCACTATTGTTTATTTAATATGAAAAAAGAAAAATTCTTTGCACTTATGGCCCAGTTTCCAATTAGGTGTGTTACATTTAAAACATCGGTCCTTAACCTTATCTTGTCTCATGTCTGGTGGTGGTGTCCTTTTGTGAGCAGGGAGCTATATTCTTTGAGTGAGTGCCATGTTGTATTTTGATATACTTTAAGTTTCTTTTCAACGATTTTAGCTTTTTGGTGAGATTGCTCGATATCTTTAATGTCAAGTAGTTCGAGCTCATTTCAGATATTTTCCTTCAATCCTGATAAGGCTATTTGCGGTAGGAAATCTTCTGATATATCAAGTACACGAGTGGATAACACATGTAAATCCTGAAAAAAATATTCCACTGTACTAGACTATTGTAATCGAGTGAGTTTAGCAAAAGCCCCTTTTTCTTCTGTGTCGAGAAAATGTAGGAAGAAGTTATTTTTGAATATAATCAAATCTCTTGCTAGAGATGTGGTTTTTTCTCTCCACCATAGGAACCAGTCATACACAAAGTTCTTCAGATGTATATATGTGACATTAATTTTTTCTTCATCATCAAAATTATGGTAATACCTGAAGTAATGCTCGATTTTATTTACCCATCTTGTTGCTTCTCTTGCATCTGACCCATCGAATTCTACAACAATAATCTTCTCCTTGGGCATGCCATTAGTAGGCGTTCCCATGTAAAAAAAGTAATGTGACTGATGAGGCCCCCACTGTGAAGTTGAGTTACTTGGGCTTCTACTCAAGTTTGTGATTGATTCAATCTCTAATCTCATGTGATGGTAGTTTTTGTTGCATTATGCTAGTTATTCATTTAGTTTTCCAATTTTGGCATCGAATGAAGTACTTACTTAAGTGTGACAGAAAAATCGTGGCAGAAAAATCGTGACAGCAACGTGGTTGGGGTCTATTTATGAGAGATATGGCACATCATGTTTGAGGTATGTTTTTTGAGCTAGGGTTTATCTCTTGAGATGGTATTGGATGTTCAGTATTGTTGCATATATTAGATTTGTTGAGGGATACAATTGGTATTTTGTTGTTGGTATTCGACATATGGGTATTGGTATTTCGATTTTGATGTGTTGTTGAAGTTGTTGGTTTAGCTTGAGCTACATAACAGTGAGGTTGCGGCACATGATTTGATGTAAGGGTTTATGGTATTTAGTTTATGGATAGAGTGATGAATTTTGTTGGAAATACTAAGACAATTGAGAGGGGGGGTGAATCAGTTGTTACTGTGTTTAAACCATTTTATGCCTATTAAACTATTATTAATCTTCTCCAAGTGATAATCAATATTATGCAAGTCATGAAAAAAAAAATAGTAAACATCAATCACACATATGATATACACAGAGACATATATTCATGAGGAAACCCATAAATGGAGAAAACCTCTTCTTCTTCAAATGATAGGAATTCTTTTATGTTTTGTACATCATCTATCTTTGAGAACCAACTCAAAATGAGGCTACAACCTCTTCTTTAACAAGCTGCAACTTGTTGAGAGCACCAACCCTTTGGTTTCTCTAGCATCCACTAGTAGGAAGCACCAATTCCCTGAGTGTTCCAGCATCAATTGGATGGAAGAAACAACTTCCATTCACATAGGAACCAACCTATATAACAGAGAACAATGGTTCTCCCTTGCACCACCCTACCACCCTGGTTTTTCTGGTTGCAACCAGATGGAAGCTACAAATCCCAGTCTCATCATTGTTCTGCTACACTACTCTGCTTTGCTTGCATCGGTGTGTTCCTGCTGCTTGCATCTTCTTGTGCCCACCTGTTGATATTCTCTTCTTCCTTTTATGCTCTTTGTTGCCTCTTCATCCTTTTTATTGGGTCTCTGATATTCCCTTCAGATAGTGCATTGCATCACCTACTACACACATGCATGACTATTAAAAAAGCACACAATACTCTCTATTCTGCATGTTTTTCTCATGATGAGTCATCTGCCTGATCATCATTCAAACACTTCATATTCCCTATAGGTTATACTATATCTATTCATCATCAGTGGCAGTTATCCAAAGATTCGTTGGCTTCTCTAGTAGTCGCAACTCTTCGTCTTCTCTGTCAGTTACAGCCAATCAATTATGGATTCTTTGGCTTCTAAGCCCCTTCCTTCATGAGACCATCGACGGTGACCAAACGACTATTCAAAAGGCACTTCCCGAACTCGGTCTTGTGAGCACTAGATCCATTTCTTGATATGACCTTGGGCGATGGTCTCTTGTGACCACGTGATTGCGGGCGCGAGCTCTCTTCTCGTTAGTCCCCTGTCGCATGTGACCTCGGGCTACATCCTTGCATAAGAGAATTATTTCAAGCACGTCCAAGAGTGGCTTGGGATCAACCACTTTTCTCCCCACAATCCACCTCCAGTTGCCACATACCCTTTCTCCAAAACCGTGGTTTCAATTGTGGCTCGCTTACAAAAAATTAAGACCTGAGCATGTTCTGGCCCCGCAATCGAGCATGATCATTGATCTCGTGGTCTCTGATAGATTCCTTTGATCAATGGCTTCGATCAATGTTCCTTTCCCACTTATTTCCTCCATCCATGTGTGATCCTTAGTCTTAACGACCAAGTAACATGTGGCTCTCCAAACCAACGAATGAGATCAATTTTTCCTTTCGAGCTTTGGGATTCTCAATTCTCAAACTCCACTTGCTCCTGATGCTTCCACCCGGAATTCACTATCTATCGATACGTGGTATTTTTGAATTGGATGGTCACAATCCCTTCGGGTATTCGGGGTTCATAAATCTCAACTTTCCAACCTTTCAACCTTCCTTTGATTTTTCCTGGAGCTGACAATCCAATGACTCGTGTCCCTTTCGATCAACGGTCACGATCCTTTCACATTTTTGGAGTTCGGAATTCTCAAGTCTCAATTGGAAATCCTTGAAGTGAGATTTCTATGAAATCTCGGATCAGTTGACACGTACTCCTCTTGACGATCAACGATCGAGATTTGTCTTCGACGATTTTCACGTTCTCCCCATCCACAAACTTCTGAAGTTGTGGATCTCGTGCCACTTATCCTCCTCAACGATGGATGACCCCAAACCAATTCGAGACTTCAGAAATTTGGGCAATTGTTGGTGGTAAAGCTTCCGAAGTAAAAATCCTAGAGTGATGTCACTTACTTATGTCACTTGATGACCTGTTATGAGGCTAGTAGCTGCCACATGTCACTCAAATTTGTGATTTTCACGTACCTGAAATGCCGAATCAACTTGAAACTTGTCATTGTTTGTTTTCACCACGTGTCCTTGCTGATGTGGATCCTCATTCACTTCAGGACTTCAGCCTTCAGGACTTCAGGTATTTCAACTTTTCAAGTCGCCAATTCTTCCGAAGTGAGAATCCCTGAACAGTAACCTCCTCGCAACTTTTAGACCCGAACTAAATGTTGTTCGTCGATCATGTTCTTAGATTGACGGCTCGATCTTTCTGTGATGTTTCTTTTATATATTATCCTATCCTTCCACTTTAAAATTATCCAACGGCTGACGAAAATTTGCATGAATGAGATCTCAGATATTACCTCGCTTATCCTATCCTTCCACTCGAAAATGATCCGACGACTGATGGGAATTCGGGTTTGATATGATGGTTGACAGGTATTCAGATAATCAAATTCTTAACCCTTTAGCCCCACTTATCCTATCCTTCCAGTTAAAGTGATCTGATGGTTGTGAAGATTCTCGAAGAAGATCAACGATCAAGGATGTTTACAGAACCACAACTTGTGAGTGATTTAACTCATCACCAAAATTTTGCAATTTGAAGTTGTGCGTTGTTGGTGAGTCAACCACAATCATCGATCTTCGAGGCTATAAGATCTAATGGTCCTGACTAATTGTGGGATTGAAACTAGCATGATATTTAATTCTCCTTCTGATATCTGCAATCTATCCCTACCGTTGATCTAGCGATTGCGCATCCGACGGTCACAACTCAATCTGACTTAATATGATCGTTTGTTGGATCAACCATTGTCATCGAAATCTGAGTCTATGAGATCTAACAATCTAGACCAATTGCAGGATTGGAACTAGTGATTTGTTTAATTCTTCTTTCGCTCCCCACAATTCATCCCTGTCGTTGATCTGGCTTGCAGATCTGACAGTCACAATCCTCCAATGGTCCTCAAGCCCACGGTCACTCATATGATCGACATCCATTATGTGAGATGATCAACACCGTCAATTTCTTGATCGGATGGTTGTTGAGGCTTCTTACCCCAAGCTTACACTTTTCCTTCCGAGCTTTGATCTCTGCATACTGTTCGCTCCTCCTCTCGAGCTTACGTTTTTTATTTTGAGCTTTGATCTCTGCTTACTGTTCGCTCCTCCTCCTGAGATTATGATCTTCCTGTAAAATATTCCAACAATATCCCCCTTTGGCATTGATGGAAACCCTAAAAGGCTGCTTAGATCTCCAACTGTAGCATCCAGACCAGTCCTTTTCTCCCCCTTTGACATCAATGTCAAAGAAAACATGCTCCCCCTAAGTTGTTGCAGTACTTTTTGGAGGTATCATATATTCAACCAATACATACTCCCCCTGACAGAATGGACTCTCTTAGGTGAGAGAAGGGATGACACCTAGCTTCTGATGGAGATATTCAAATGGTGTCTTGGCTAGGGGTTTAGTAAAGATGTCTGCAATTTGTTATGTGGAAGGAATATAATTCAGTTGAACAACTCTGTTTGTAACCTGCTCTTTGAGAAAATGATACTTTATTGGTATATTCTCTGTCTTTGAATGGAGAACATGATTCTTCGAGACACTAATGGAACTGGTGTTATCACAGTGAAGTGGAATGGGATCAGTATAAGTTACCTTCAAGTCTGCAAGAGTTTGTATCATCCATAAGATCTGAGTGCAGCAAGTAGCAACAACAATGTACTCTGCCTCTATAGTTGATAATGAAATGGATCCATGATTCTTACTAAGCCATGCTACTGACGAATCACCTAAGAAGAATGCACCTCCACTGGTGCTCTTTCTCTCATCCAAACGGTTTTCCCAATCAACATCTGAATATGCAGTTAATTGTAAATTCTGATTTCTAGGGTACCAAAGACCATAAGTCATTGTACCCTTCAAATATTTGAATATCATTTTGACAACTGCTAAATGACTTTGTTTAGGAGCAGACTGGTAATGACATACCATACCAACAACTTGCATTATATCAGGATGGGATGTTGTGATGTACAGAAGACTGTCTATCATTGATCGATATGTTTTTTGATCAACATCAGGTGAAATAACATCTTTACTGAGTTGATCAACACTGTCAATTTATTGATCGGACGATTGTTGAGGCTTCTTACCCCGAGCTTATGCTTTTCCTTTCGATCTTTGATCTCTGCATACTGTTGCTCCTCCTCCCAAGCTTACGTTTTTTATTTTGAGCTTTGATCTCTGCTTATTGTTTGCTCCTCCTCCTGAGCTTATGATTTTCCTATTTTCCATCATCATTGTTGTTCTTTCCATTAATGGAAAGCACACTCTTCCTGTAAAATATGCCAACAATATCCCTCTTTGGCATTGATGGCAACCCTGAAAGGCTTCTTAGATCTCCAACTGTAGCATCCAGACCAGTCCTTTTCTCCCCCTTTGACATCAATGTCAAAGAAAACATGCTCCCCCTGAGTTGTTGCAGTACTTTTTGGAGGTATCATATATTCAACCAATACATACTCCCCCTAACAGGATGGACTCTCTTAGGTGAGAGAAGGGATGACACCTAGCTTCTGATGGAGATATTCAAATGGTGTCTTGGCTAGGGGTTTGGTAAAGATGTCGGCAATTTGTTATGTGGAAGGAATATAATTCAGTTGAACAACTCTGTTTGTAACCCGCTCTTTGAGAAAATGATACTTTATTGGTATATTCTCCGTCTTTGAATGGAGAACACGATTCTTCGAGACACTAATGGAATTGGTGTTATCACAGTGAAGTGGAATGGGATCAGTATAAGTTACCTTCAAATCTGCAAGAGTTTGTATCATCCATAAGATCTGAGTGCGGCAAGTAGCAACAACAATGTACTCTGCCTCTATAGTTGATAATGAAATGGATCCATGATTCTTACTAAGCCATGCTACTAACGAATCACCTAAGAAGAATGCACCTCCACTGGTGCTCTTTCTCTCATCCAAACAGTTTTCCCAATCAACATCTGAATATGTAGTTAATTGTAAATTCTGATTTCTAGGGTACCAAAGACCATAAGTCATTGTACCCTTCAAATATTTGAATATCCTTTTGACAACTACTAAATGACTTTGTTTAGGAGCAGACTGGTAATGACCTACCATACCAACAACTTGCATTATATCAGGATGGGATGTTGTGATGTACATAAGACTGCCTATCATTGATCGATATGTTTTTTGATCAATATCAGGTGAAATAACATATTTACTGAGCTTGCAACCAACCACCATAGGTGTACTAACATGAGAGGAATATTCCATCTGAAACCTCTTTAACATCTCTTTCAAGTACTATTCTTGAGAGATAAATATCCCTGCAAAACTCTGATTTATTCGTAAACCAAGAAAATATGATAGTTCTCCTATCATGGACATCTCAAACTCAGTTTGCATTGAATTAGCAAACCATTGAACTGAAGGGTCATTAGTGCATCCAAAAATAATGTCATCTACATAAACCAAAACAACTAATAAATCATCACCTTCAAACTTCATGTATAGGTTACTGTCAACAGTACCTTTCTTGAACCCTTTGTCCTGTAGAAATTTGTCCAGTCTATGATACCAGGCTCGTGGTGCCTGTTTCATTCCATATAATACCTTTTCAACTTACAAACATAGTCAGTATTATATGTCAGTGAAAATACTTCAGGTTGCTCCACATATACATCTTCTTCTAGATATCCATTAATAAATGTTGACTTAACATCCATCTGATATACTTTAAAGTTCTTATGACAGGCATAGGCAAGAAACATTATGATGGCTTCCAATCTTGCCACTGGTGCAAAGGTTTCATAAAAATCTTGTCCTTCAACTTGTGCATACCCCTTACAAACCAATCTTGCTTTATTCCAAACAATTTTTCCTTGTTCATTCATTTTGTTCTTAAACACCCATTTGGAGCCAATTACATTCTTATCTGCAGGTCTAGGAACAAGTTCCCAAGTATTGTTCTTCTCAATCTGATCTAGTTCCTCATTCATTGATTTTAACCAATTTACATATTTACTGGCTTCAATAAAGTTCTTGGGTTCCACCATTGATATGAAGGCTATATGTGATTGCTCAGTGTATTTCATTATCCTTCTCTTGGTTTGTACACCTTTGTCTTTCTCACCAATTATTTGACTTGCAGGATTATTCTTTTGAGTAATTCTGGAGGAAGGATTTGATGTTGTTTGTTGATTTGAGTCTGACTAAGTATTTATATCTTCATCTAACTCAAAGTCTTATTTTTCTGATTCTTGGACCTATTCATCTTCAACTTCAACTATATCCTATGTTGTTTATTCAATATTGCTCACCTCTCTTACTGGGACTGCTTTATCAAATTTTATGTCAATACAATCAACCAATTTATGCAGTCTCTTATTATAGCATCTGTATCCTTTATTGTCTGTAGCATACCCTAATAATATGCCTTCATCGGCCCTGTCATCATACTTGCCAAGTTTTTCATTATTATTATTTATGTAGCACTTACTCCCAAATACTTTGAAGTGTTTGATTGAAGCAAGTCTTCCATACCACAGTTCATAAGGTGTCTTGTCACTGTGTGGTTTGAGGTGAGATTTGTTAAGAATATGGATTGTTGTGTGTATTTCTTCTACCTAGTAGGTTTGACCAATGTTCTTCTCATTCATCATTGACCTGGCCATTTGCTGAACTGCTCTGTTTTGCATCTCAACTACTCCATTGTGTTGTGGAGTTCCTGGGATTGTGTATTCTCTTTTGATCCCATGTTTATCACAGAATTCTTTGAAATCACTTGACATAGATTATCCTCCTTTGTCTTATCTTACAACCTTTAATATGTTGCTTGTTTGATTCTTAGTTAAAGCCTTAAATATTTTAAATTTCTCAAATGCTTCCGCTTTTTCTTTGAAAAAAGAAACCCAAGTGAGTTTGGAGTAATCATCAATGATCAACATGAAGTAGTTTTCCTTTCATGTGCCTTCCTGTCATGATGGTCCACATAAATCCATATGAACTAATTGGAGTGGTTTCTATGTTTAAGTAGAGCTATTGGATTTAAACTGTGTCCTGGTTATCTTTCCTACTTCGTAGGCTTTACACACAGAATCTTGTGGCTTTGATATTCTTGGAAGATCTTTTACTGCCTCAAGATTTTTGTAATGATCCCAAGCCATTATGCAAGGATCATCACTGTTTTGGTGTCTTTTTAAAGCTTTTTCTGAGTGAGGTATTTTGTCAAACACTTGCTGATATACCTTTTAGATGTGTTTATATGTGTGTATGCAGCAAATAACAGAAAGAGATAACCATGGAACATACCTCAACCATATGCAATAAGAGAGACAAGCCAAAACATCTCAATTCTTCTTTATTCATAAAATAGAGAAACCTTCTACAATGAAGATGTTGATCTGGAATAATCAACAGATGGCCAAGAAGATAGACAATAGATAAGATCTGCTAAAAAATGCTCCCGCTAATACAAAAGATGCCTCCAAAGGCTGAATAATAAATGAAGATCAATACAAGAAGATCTGAATGCCAAACTCTCCAGCTGAAGAATGCCACATTCTAATAGAAGGCTGAAACCCTCAATAACTCGGCCCTGCTGCCAAAAGTGTCCAATCACCCTAATAAATATGCTAATTGATAGATCGGGTGATGGTAAGAACAACCCAGGTGACCGAATCTCCAAGATCCCTCTCAATCTCTGTAGATTTGAAATCCCCCACTGAATGGTGCACCCCACTAGATGACTGAAACCCTAGATAATTCGGCCCTGCTGAAGGAGACCTCCAAATGCTCTGAAAATCTCTAGAAATATAGATCAGGACACTGCAAGTCACTAGGTAAAGTCTCAGGGTCAGATCTGAAGTGTAACCCCTCCAAACAGACTAGATATGGATCTCAAAAACGCCCTCCTTCTCTTCAATTCGCCCCACTGCTCAAAA
>JASDQU010338074.1:0-11616 GCA_032191745.1 Picea mariana
ACCAATGATCATACAGAATTAGTGTGGTCCTCCATATTTGGTGGACCCGCCATTTCTTTTTTTAAAACTAAAATCGTTTACGGGCCAACATTGGAAATTTCTTGGATGCCACGTGTCACTCAATGATTGGGCCACACGGCGTCTGCTGATACACTTGCCTGTATGATGACATGGCTTGTCCTGTCACTTCTGTACTGACACATGGCACTCCTTGGGTGGTGCCATGTGGCGTCTCCTGGGGGTGCCACATGGCACTTTTCTATTGGTCCATATGGACCCCTGAAAAGTCCACTGGTGGGTGACACGTGGAAGCCTATGGTGTTGCCACATGGTATGATGATGTCATCATACTATACGATGACATCACCCTACCACATCAGTTGTTGACATCAGCAGTACAGATGATGATGTGTCCCCTGCTGACTGGCCATGTTTAACCGCAACTTTGACCATGAATATCTTTCAAATCGTAACTCCATTTGATGAGTCATTTGCACCGTTAGAAATCTTGTGATGCTCTCTTTGCGATTATTCCATTTTAACTGAGTTTTGGGAACTTTTAATATTTTCTCTTTCTCTATCTGTTGAATCCATTCTGAGTGTTATGAGCTACCTCTGTGTGTTCTGAGTTATTCTTAGCCTTCTTTGGATCCATTTTGGATCAAATGATGACATAGAATACATTAACCACTATTGTTATAGATCACCACCAACAAATACTCTATTTCCATACTTATTTTATAGAAACAAATATGTGAAAAGACATAATGAAAAAATGCTTGCACAGGTAGATGAAGAATTGATAAATATTGAAGCATTTGATGAAATTGAAAACAATGAAGACAACTTTGCATCTTATGAAAAAAGAACTACCTTGCCATAAAAAATACTAGCCAAAATAAATCTCCTAGTTGAGCTATATGATGGAAACTATAACATAGAAGATGGCCTTGTCAAGGTGTTGAAGGAGCATTGAAGGCTTCTTCAAAGAAAAATAAGGAATTGGATATAGCATTTGGATAGAATTCATTGATCCAATTGTCGAAAAATTACAAAGATAAAAGTTCCATGAATTATACGATAGAAATATTTCACCAAGTTGGACACTAATATTTCACATTGCAAAGCCATTTCCATGCAACAGAAGAAAGAATCGGTGCACAATACGAAAACAATTCCCACTACGGCTTGTTTGTGACAGAACAATACGTAGATCCCAAGGATTGAATTTAGATAATCTTGCATTTGATCAAGCAACATTAGAACACATGGATTAGTATACACAGCTTTATCACTAGTGAACACTATGAATTCATTGTTTCTAATTCAAAAACTAACATAATAAAACTTATATGTTGAAAAAAAAGTGACATCATAGATGAAACGACTATTTGCATATCAATCATGGAAATTATACTTTGTGAAAACTTCTATCACATGTTCAAATAGAATTTCAATTGTTTCTTTAAACACACATAGTCTACATGCACATCTTGATGACATTTTACAAGATGAAGACCTTATGAACAATATGATCCTATGTTTTCAAGAAACTTGAATAAAATTCCCACCAAGCAAAAACAAATTTTCCAAATTCATTTGTAATGCAATATATTATGTTCATGTTGTCCTTTCATGTATAGAAATAAACATAGACATAATTTAAACAAAAAAAAATGTAATAACAAAGTTGAAGTTGTTATGTTAGAGTTGTATGTGCAACATGTTTGCATAATGAACACATATGCTACTCCACTTACATTTTCCTCAACACTCATTGGAAAACTTTCAATCGTCAATGTACAAATGCTTCATAGTCATTGTATCTTGGTAATCATTGGTGATTTCAATATTGACATTCATGCAAATAGTAAAAGAAACAAACAATTAATAGACTATATGAACTCACAACAATTGCAAGAGATAACAAACAAATCTATTCCAAAAATAGAAATTCAAATCGACCACATTTGGACAAACTTGGATTCTAACAATTGTGAATTAAGTGTATTAGATGCATATTGGACTAACCATGTGCTTTGTAAATGAGAGGCTCATATCACACTCGCTTCACCAACACATATTCTTTGTGGAATTAAATTTCTTATCTCTGTCTTAACCTTGTACAAGTTTATCTATCTACAGAGTTGCTACTAAGCCTTCGTCCTCTTCCCCATACACAAAACTTTCTTCTCCTGACTACTAAGCCTTTATGTAATCTACACGCAACAATGGAAAATGTGATAACAAAATATAACTCATTGTCCAATATTTCAATCAAGCCTTAATCTTGGCTTCTTTGTTCGTTACTGATTGGATTCTAATTTCTTTGGGCTCACCATTACTCGGAATGCATATGAGGGTGGCTCTATTATCTTTCTAGTGAATTGATTGTTGATTGTGATCTTCAATGAAATACATAACAATGTGTATGAGGAAATGAATTTCTTTGGGATATGTTTTCCCAAAAACCTACCAATGAGCCCAATGATGTGCCAATGAAGCCCTTCAATTCTTGTCCATGTATAATTTATTCTCACTTTCGGCAACCCATATGTAGCCTTCTTTATCTGACCATTCCTTCCTATGGAGATCAATATCGATGCATTAGAATTACACTTATCTTCATGTGAAGGACATAGACCATGTGGGAGATGCGTCGACCTGAGATAAAAAATGGACCAACCCCTGTGAAGTCAACCTAATTGTGAGCAATCGACCGGGTATAGACACTAGTGGACAAGATATTATAACAACCCAGAAAAGAGAGAGTGGTTTACCAAGGTAGTGAATTTGACTCAAGATGCAACATAATTCAACCAAAGAGTTGAAGTTGACTAGGCTAGGTTGACCCCAACTAATTAAGTCGAATAGTACATAGACCAGTTTCCTAGGGAAACATATGGTCGACCAGATAAGAAATAGAGTGCCCAAATAGATGCAAGTCGACCCTAGAACGAAAAGAGGTATACTCAGGCATAGGAATATACTAGCCACTAATGTTAGTTAAATGAGAGACCACTCAACCCGTGAGGAGTCAAGTCGACCAAGCGTGAAGTTGAATCGACCAAGAAATAATTATCGACGACCAAACAAATGGGAAAATCGACCAGACAAGAACTAAGTTGACTCAAGTAGCAACGTAAGTCGACCAAGTTGGGAATGAAACCATTAGAATAATATGAAGTCATATTGGGTGGATGGGGAACAACCTAAGCAAGGTAATAACGTCCATACCACTTCTGAGGTGCATGGCATTAGAGGATATCTCCCAACAATTAAAAATTTGAGCAGGCATTGTTAACTCATCCCTGAAAAACCTGATTCAAATTGGAAAAGAAAATTAGTTGTGGGGATGAAATCACAACTTGGGATAATGATTCTTTTTTCCCAACAAGGTTAAAAAATGCCCCACGTCATTTAAAAATTCCCAGCAAGGTAATAAAACGCACAACCTCATTTAAAAACATCCAACTTCATTTAAAAATCCCTAGGCACATTTAGAAATGACCCAAACACTGTGAATTCACCCAGTCAACACAGAAAAACTCTCAGGTAATTAATGGTTAGTGAATGCAATGGGCAACATTTAAGAAAGTGGTAAAATTCCCAATGACCTGTGAGAGATGAGAGGAACTCTACAAATGGAAACTCTATTAAATAGTTCCAACAACTATTTAATTACACCCCTTGATCTTGAGATCCCAAGCAAATGGAAGTTATGGGTGATCTTTTGGGAGGGTATGCAAAATGGCCAAGCTTGGTTTTCTCAAAGAAAACAAAACACATTAACTTGAATCAATTTACATGTGAATCTATCATGATTACAATTGACAGTCCTCCTTCTAATCCATTAATTGAACTAAGAGCAGCAAATTCATCACAAAGAATTAATGTACAAACCATATTATAAATGCAAAATAATTGCAAGACATTCCATGAAAAATTGGATGCAATGTTTACCCTAAAATTCCAAATGAGAAAACCATATTCGAATGGGCTCAATCTTTTGATTTCGACAATCTATAGTACAGTTCTTTTTTCCTCTTAGTTTGCTCTCTTGGCCAAAAAAAAATGTCTGTTGAGAATGAGAGTAGTTGAAGAAACAAGGAGATCTTGGGGTTAAGGGAAGGGCAACATCATGGCTCTTCACTTCCCATTACTCGGTCTTCTCTCCTATTCGATTTTTAATTACATTTAATTTTCTTCTCACATTCTCATTTTTATCTTATTAGGCTTCACATTTGTTGATCATTTACATAGTTTACATAACCATTATATTTTTTCAAACGGTCTTAAAGGTACTGAGTCTTATCCATTCCTAGTTTGGATCCACTTTGGATCACACCTCCCCATTGAGATGCTTTTGGTCCCCAAAAGATGCTAACGAAATATGAGGGAACTTGCTTGCAATTTGTTTCCTCGCATACCACTCTGCCTTCATTACAATTTGTCTATTGAGACCAATCTAGATAAATGTACATATGTCTACTCCTATGGAACATGGCTCTGATGTTGGATCCTAGTGTTGGCTCATGGTTCTTGCTACTAGCTCTGGTTCTGGCTCACTTTTTCCTTCATTGCAATCTATTCACTAATTCTCAACTCCACAATATCTAGATATGAACTTTAGACTCGACATCCATTCCCATATCCTCCTTTGTCTTGGATATACTCCACCTTGGCTGCCAATGAATCCAAGTCGAATTTTTTTCTTCTTTCTCAGTGTGACCCTAACACGCTGCCATCACATGACAATTCCACAAGGGAAGTGTGGTTTCTTTCTTCAGATAGGATTGGTTGCTTCTCGTCATGGAAAAAACTCTTTAGTGCTTGCACATGCTTACAAGCACTTCTGGTGTTATCCAAACACCCCCAAGGTCATTGGCCTCTATGCACCATTCTCTGGCACATTTCCAATAAGGGGTTCTTTGGCTGCAATATTGAACACAAGAACTAAATTATGGTTTCCCTTGGTATCAACCTTTTGTCTGTATTGATTGTCTCAATGTTCTCCTACATTTCTATATCCACTGTTATCTTTGTTTTTATCTCTACTGCTATCCTTGTTGGGAGAACTTCCACCTCTTAGACTAGAGAGGCATACCACTCTTCATCTCTCACAATATTCACTCTCCACACTCTTCTCTTGGTTGTACAGCTTCTGGGGTGAATCTCTAGATGAAGACACCAACACTTTGCTTCCCAATGTCCACTCAACTTGCAATGGTGGAAAATTTATTGGAATTGTAGTATGGGCTACTTGACATACTCCTCTTCTCTATGTGTCTTTGAGTTTGTTGTTGTATTGGTGGACTCTTCTTGTATTTATTATTCTAAGAAAAATTAGGCCTATGGAACATGGATTGCTTCTCCCAATAGGTTTTCTCTATCACCTTTCTTTCCATAATATGAGAATTCCTTTGCATACCAACAAATAGTATCATTATGTCCTCTCTTTTTGCAACAGTGGAAAACAAGGAATTCCTTGTTTGATGTAAATTTATTGGTCTTCTTCTTCTTCTTGATTTCGTTTTTTAATGTGATGTTGTCTCTAAGTGTAGGTGTGGGATGATTATGTGAACTCTCCTCACTACTTCCCTCCTCCAATATACCATAAGGATGAGGTGGTAGTGGGCTGACACCTTTATTCATTATTGATCCTCCTCCTAATGAGAAAGCCATCTCCGACATGTTTGTTGCCTTCATGAAAATACTCTTCATGGTGATGGAATTTTCACTTCTTCCATCAAAAACCTAGGCCTTCATGCTTGGACCATGGTGTAGCTATAATGGGGCTCAATATTCCATGTCTTAACTTGCCTAGACCTTGTCCATCATAGACCATCTATCTTAGGATCTTGGAACCAATTTCTTTGATATGCTTCTCATAGTCACCAATATTCTCTAAACAAATGTCCATGGAAGGTGATATTACCAAGGTGGTCTTAGTCATGGTGCTATAATTTGCAGTGGCAATGGAAGGTTTCCTTGCTTCTTTGTGCTCTTGGGCAGTTGCTTGAAGCCTTGCTAAGGCCTTCTCCTTCTTTTCCAAATATTGTTGCAACTGCTTCATCATATGTGTGAACCTATCCTCCTACCAGTTATCCATCTGGATGACCTTCTCACCAAGGTATACAAGTTGTGTTATGTGCTTGTCCCAATATGTTATGACTATAGTGAGGTAGTCTTGGAATTCTTCAAACTTCTTCTTGAACAATGGAAGAAATTTGGTATAAGCATCCATATGATTCTCCAACTATTCCATTCTCTACTTAAACATATTAATCTGGGCCTTCAAGCCCTCATTCTCTTCTTGAAACTGCTCATTACTGGCCCTTAAGTCTTCCAATTTGTTTTTTCTTGATTTTCCCATGTTTCAATATGTACTATAATTATGTTCAAATTATTTGGAAAGTGTGTCTTCATCAAGGATTCCACTGCACTGATACCTTTGATCTATAAATGAGAGTCTCATATCCCACTTGCTTCACGAACACAAATTATTTGTGGAATTAAAGTTATTATCTTTGTCTCAACCTTGTACAAGTTGTTTTATCTGCAGAGATGCCACTAAGCCTTTGTTCTCTTCCCCATACTAGAACCTTTCTTCTCCTGAATACTAAGCCTTTATGTAATATGTAAAAAACAATGAACAATGTGATAAAAAAAATATAACTCAATGTACAATATGCCAATCAGACCTAAATCTTGGCTTCTATGTTCATCATTGATTGGAGTGTAACTTCTCTAGGATCACCATTACTCAAAATGCATATGAGGATGGATCTATTCTCTTTCTAGTGACATGATTGTTGACTGTGATCTTCAATGAAACACATAACAATGTATATGAGGAAATGACTTTCTTTGGGATATGTTTTCCCAAAAACCTACCAATGAGCCCAATGATGTGCCAATGAAGCCCTTCAATTCTTGTCCAGGTATAATTTATTCTCACTTCCGACAACCCATTCGTAGCCTTCTTTCTTGGACCATTTGTTACACATTATTTTAGTCATCCCTATGACTGTTAATGATGTAAACCTATCCTTTGTCTTTAGAAGGATCAATAGCCTGAATTCCTAAAGAAAGAAGGGAGAAGAACTTTCCCTGAGAGAAGAAGTTGTATTTTCCTTTGTAAAAACCCTATTTTGGAGGATTTCCATAGGTTTCTCTATGCACAGGGTAAAGAAATTCCTGGTTTCCGTAGGCTGCACTATAGCCAGGGTGAGGAAATTCTTGGTTTCCATAGGCTGCACTATAGCCAGGGTGAGGAAACTCTTGGTTTCCGCAGGCTACACTATAGCCAGGGTGAGGAAATTCCTGGTTTCCGCAGGCTACACTATAGCTAGGGTGCGGAAATTCTTGTACATGGGAAAAATGAGCGTCTTCTCAATGATTCTAGAAGGAGAAGCTTCTATGGTGAGGGGGCCTCTGAACGGTTTGGATCTTACTCACTTTCATGATTTAGTGGGATCATCCTAACCTCCTCACCTTATCCTCTTCAACTTATAAAAGGAGAGGATCTCTCATGGAGAAAGTTAGTTGAATTTGGCTTGAGATTGTTAGCTTGGTTAGATTGGCTTTGAGCTTTACTTTTTCAAGATAGATTGTGAGTAGCTATCAGATCCATGGTCTCAGAATCCTTTGAGAAAGAAGTGTGTGGGAAGCAAGGAATCGTTGGAAGGAACCTTACGACATCAAGGCATCTGGTTGTAATCTCTCTTCCTATTGTTAATATAATACAGTGGCATGCTTCTTTCCCATAGAATTATATTTATTTTATTGCATAATTCCTCAATCATATGCATAGGTTTTCATTGAATATATTCTCTCTGATTTTACTTTGGTTGGTTTGTGTTCTATTGCAGGATCAATATCACAAGAGAACCAGAGCGAAGTAGGGAGAACAAAGACATAAGGAAGCAATATTCAAAGGTATGTCACTCATTCTTTCTTTGATGATAGATTTGATGATTAGAGCCTAGGGAAATCTCCATGTTCTGTCTCGTTTTGTTCTAGATCTAGGTGGATCTAGGGAGATTAGTTTATGTCTGCATTTATCAATTTATCCTACAACAAAATTGGCGACTCCACTGGGTATCTATGTGTTAAAGACTCAAATTTGAACATAGCCACGAGACATACAATGTGGATCTATGAAATAGTACAAACTGAATATACTCCAACGCAACATGAATCTGTGAGAAAATATTCAGGGTCTTCATCTCCACCACTCTATAGTATGAATCTAACCATGTGAATACACGTGTTGAATTTGAACATGGTAGAAACCACTTGATTACCAGTCATTAGTGAATATCCTTAACAAGTGTGAGAGAAATCACCATTAATGTCAATGACTCCCAAGGTACTCTAGTACAATCCAAAGAATTTGAATCAATGATTTGAGGTCGAACACTCGGTGGAATCTCTCGATCAGGATAAATTGGTAAATGTGGACATAAACTAATCTCCCTAGATCCACCTAGATCTAGAACAAAACGAGATAGAACATGGTTCTTTCCCTAGGCTCTAATCATCGAATATATCATCAAAGAAAGGATGAGTGACATACCTTTGAATATTGCTTCCTTATGTCTTTGTTGTCCCTGCTTCGCACCGTTGCTCTTGTGATATTGATCCTGCAATAGAACACAAACCAACCAAAGTGAAAGTAGAGATAATATATTCAATGACAACCTATGCATATGATCAAGGAATTATGCAATAAAATAAAGATAATTCTATAGGAAAGAAGCATGCCATTGTATTATATTAATAATAGGAAGAGAGATTACAATTGGATGCCTTGATGTCGTAAGGTTCCTTCCAACGATTCCTTGCTTCCCACACACTTCATGCTCCAAGTATTCTGAGACCATGGATCTGATAGCTACTCACAATCTATCTTGACAAAGCAAATCTCAAAGCCAATCTAACCAAGCTAACAATCTCAAGCCAAATTTAACTAACTTTCTCCATGAGAGCTCCTCTTCTTTTATAAGTTGAAGAGGATAAGGTGAGTAGGTTAGGATGATCCCACTAAATCATGAAAGTGAGTAAGATCCAAACCGTTCAGAGGCCCCCTCACCATAGAATCTTCTCCTTCTAGAATCATCGAGAAGACGCTCATTTTTCCCACGTACAGGAATTTTCATACCCTAGCTATAGTGCAGCCTGCAGAAACCAGGAATTTCCTCACCCTGGCTATAGTGCAGCCTGCGGAAACCAGGAGTTTCCTCACCCTGGATATAGTGCAGCCTACGGAAACCAGGAATTTCCTCACCTTGGCTATAGTGCAGCCTGCGGAAACCAAGAATTTCCTCACCCTGTGTGTAGAGAAACCTGCGGAAATCCTCCAAAATAGGGTTTTTACAAAGGAAAATACAACTTCTTCTCTCAGGGAAAGTTCTTCTCCCTTCTTTCTTCAGGAATTCAGGCTATTGATCCTTCTAAAGACAAAGGATAGGTTTACATCATTAATAGTCATAAGGATGACAAAAATAATGTGTAATAGAGAGCCCCCCAAAGTATGAAGTTAGAACATAGTGATAGTTGAAATACTTTGTCGAGTGTGTGTAGGGAACAAGGAACAGTCGGTCGGAAACCTGCCAACAAACAAGGAAATACAGTACAATAATATATCATCATTGAAGTAGGCATTCCCATACTCAGAATACAAATGACTCAAAGCATAAATTCTGACATGTGAAGATCCATGTCAAGTAATACAGGTCATGGCCACCAAACATACACTGTGGATCCATGTCATTATGACTCAAATCTGAACATAGCCACCAAAAATACACTGTGGATATATGTGTTAAAGATTCAAATTTGAACATAGCCACGAGACATACAATGTGGATCTATGCAACAGTACAAACTAAATATACTCCAACGCAACCTGAATCTGTGAGGAAAGATTCAGGGTCTTCATCTCCACCACTCTATAGTACGAATCTAACCATGTGAATACATGTGTTGAAGTCGAACATGGTAGAAACCACTTGATTACCGGTCATTAGTGAATACTGTTAACAAGTGCGAGAGAAATCACCATTAATGTCAATGACTCCCAAGGTACTCTAGTACAATCCAACGAATGTGAATCAATGATCTGAGGTCGAACACTCGGTGGATTCTCTCGATCAGGGTCCAATAATGAAAACCCACTATCGAAAGAGAGGAAACTTGCCATTGATGCATGCAAATTCCAAGGTACCAATTAGTTTCTAAGTCTAATTCCTGGAAAATGAGTTGAAGTCGACAGGAAAAGACTCGTCACACGAGGGCCTTAATTTATCCCCCATCAATGACACGAAAGGGGTAACAAGATTTGATGTAGATCAGAGTAACAAGTGATTCAGGACTGACTCAGGGATGGCCGATGCAATAGAAGGCTTAAGGACCGCAGAAATGGATGAAGCAATAGAAGGATTTCGAAGTTGAACTTATTTTTTGAACATATTGACGACACGACAACTGTCTTGGAAAAACTAACTCAATAACAAGGATCAGAGACCAATTTGTAATCTTATAAAGGAGTATGATCAAGAGACAAATGTATTTTCCAACCTAGACACAAGGCGAGTGAAAGGGTGTCATGTTCAAAAGTGACTCTTCCATAGAATACAGGTTTAGACACATTTCTTTCTCAATTTTTCCGCCACCATTTCTGGCGAGTACCTCTTTATTTTTACACAAGCTTGAGGAGGATAACATATGCTTGTAATGTTAACTCATCCTTCGAACGAGTCCCTCGGAGTATGTTTAACAAACCCTGGGAAGGACTAGTTTGGTCCCATATGGGTTTTTCAATGTTTGTTTAACAAGTCCAAAGATAGAAAACTCGAGGGTTTTTCATGTTTAGTGATCTGGATTATTTTCGTCACGAAATGCGAGTGGAGATATAATAAAGAAATGCACAGAGATATTGCAGATATTCAATAAGATAACATAAATGTATCAGAGATGCAACCATAAACATAGATATATAGTAATACACGATTTCTATTAATGAAAGAAATGTACAGAGACTGTAAAAATACAGAGTGAAAGACTCGCTAGAATGGTGGCAGCGTATCTCTGAGAAGAGATGTGACAGCTACTCGCATTTGTAAGAAGATGATTACAATGAGGCTATGAAGGCATTTTTATAATAAACAAAAATTTCCAAAACCCTAGACATCCAAAAACCTAACCCTAGGAGATGAAGCGCCAAAAGTCATGCGGGCCCCGTTTGGGTAAGTTAGTACATCAACTTCCCGGGGTCGTAACTTTTGCATACGATCTATGTTTTAGGTGTATGATAGCTCGTTGGAAAGGTATCATTGAGGAGATTCATTTTGGGGGCTCAATCATGCCTTCAACTATAATTAAGAACCTCGATCTCGAAAAACCTTCATTTAAGCCCTCAAAATGGCCCCGAAAGTTAAAACCTGCTAAAAATAGTAAATTGCCAAAATTGGCAGAAAACTATTTTGAGCCAGTCGGCAAAGGTGGGTGGCCACCGATATCCACCTGGATCATTTAGAGAGTCTGAAAAGCACTTAAAGAGAACTCCCTCAGTTCCCTTTTCGTAAATTAGTATGATGAGACCAAAAAAGA
>JASDQU010338078.1:12568-23068 GCA_032191745.1 Picea mariana
AACCGATTGCCCCATAGTGCACTTGGGCTCAAGACACCAGAAGAGATGTTCACTGGAAAGAAGCTAGAGGTAAGCCATCTCAAAATATTTGGCTGTCCAGTGTTTATTCGTATATCGAAAGAGAAAAAGAAACAAGCTCGCGATCTCAGCTTCGCCTGGGCGCTCTTACTTCGACCAACGTGTCGAAGTCCAAAAGTGGGCCAAAACCTCCAAAACTGACCAAAGTTTCCCCAAAACTTGGTCGACGGCCAACATTGTTGTTAGTAAGAAAAACATGTCAACACATTCCCCTTTGATTGTTTTGAATGTATATTAATTAGACATTTTTAACCATATTTATTATGTATTTGTTGACACATAAGTACAATTTTTTCATTGTATTTGATGACCAAAATGTCTAATGACAAGCATTTTGACATCCAACCATAGTCGACAGATTCCTTGTGAGATCTTGAGAATTGGATTACTTGGATAAGTTGGTGTGGGCTAAGTGTAAACTAAAACACCCCCTTTATTGGTGATATTTGCTCCTTCCCAACAACTTTTGCCATATGTTCTTTGCTGGAATTTTGAAATTGAAATTCCACCATGCCAAAAGTGCAATCTCACCTCATTATAAATGTGATCCAAGGTATTTTTGGGGTCTTTGAATATGGATTGTCAAAAAACCAAAGAATTTTATTTGCAAAATTCTAACAAAACTAGAGCATTTTAGTTAACACTTAGACAACAATTTACACATCATATTGTTTTCTATGACTTGGCTTTTTTCCAACTTGCTCAAAATAACGAGAAGAAAAACCGACATTTTTCCCCAAAATCCAACAAGAATCATTTTGTGATGAAATTGATATCAATTGTAACATTATAAAATGGAGTTGTTGTAGAAGTATTCCAAGAAGTTGAACCCAATTTTATATTTAAACCAACTATTTTAATGATTCAAAATTGTAATTTCAATTTTTTATGACTAAATTTTAGTGATTACAAACTAAAAAAAATATTAAAAAGAAAAAGGTTTATCCTTCTTAATTTTTTATAAATGTATTAAAAAGAAAAAGGTTTATCCTTCTTAATTTTTTTTATAAATGAAGTTAGAACTTTTTAATTAACACTTAAACGTAAGTAGAAATATATATAATATCAGAAATTGATAAATCATCATCTCAAATCTCCAACGTTATTGTATGGTAAAAACCCTATCACTACTGCCTTGTTTGTGGGAAAAGAAGCTCCTAGTAATTTCCAACCTAGGGTAACTACTTTCCCGGTTAGGATAACTAGTATAATGGATGAATGAAGGAATGGCTTTTATATAATATACGTCCCATGATTTATCACTAATAATCGGTAGTCATTGAAGTTAGCACTTGCAGACAAGCACGAGAAGCATCGCCACTACATGAGCTTTGCGGTGCTATGTTTTCGCTGTTCATTCATCATGAAAATGATCTTCTGATCGTATCTGGTTATACCAAAGTAAATAAAACTGCAGGCGAGAGCTAGGGCAGAGCAGAGCTCTGCTTAATGTCATTAAGAGGCAGCAGGATGCCTTTTGGCCGCTCCGTTGAGTATTTTCATATTTCTTCTTACTCTTCATAGTTTTGGTTTTGCCGGTTCTTTTGGGCGTTGAGTTTAGTAATTGTAAGTAACATTGTCGTAGTTGTGGTTGTGGTTGGTTGCAGCAAAGGCTGGCAGGACAGAGCTTGGAGTATGACCGGAGGCGTTACAGCAACATTAACAGAAACGGCAGAGGGTTTTGCGACAACCCTCGCCCATATCCATACCCATATGATGATCAGCCCCCCATACCGGACGCCACTCAACAGCAGCAACCCCAGCCCGTGGAAAGGCCAGTTTATGTGACGGGTGACACCCATTTTAGGGCAGTTAGTGAAAGCAATGCCAATTACAGAGGAAACGAGGGCTATGGTAATAGAGGGCGCACACCTAGGCCTTACAGGGGTGGCACCACCAGAGGAGGAGCATCATATTCAAATCCATACCCAAATGCAAATGCCAATCCAAAGCAATTTGATAGGACGTGGCAAGCACCATCCACCGATGATTATCGGCATTGGCAGAACCCAAATGCAATTTCGAGGCCCTCTGACAGGCCAGGGCGAGATGATTATCAGCACCGGCAGTACCCAAATGCAAATGCAAATCCAAATCGAAGGCCCTCTGATAGGCCATGGCGAGATGATAATCAGCACTGGCAACACGCAAATGCAAATACAAACCCAAGGCCCTCTGACGGGCCATGGCGAGATGATTATCAGCACGGGCAGTACCCAAATGCAAATACAAATCCAAGGCCCTATGATAGGCCATGGCGAGCACCATCCACTGATGATTATCCACACTGGCAGTACCCAAATGGAAATGCAAATCCAAGGCCCTTTGATAGGCCATGGCGAGCACCATCGACCGATAATTATCGGCATTGGCAGTATGCTCTCAAGCAACCTCCTTCTCAGAATGGTATACATATACTCTTCATTTTCCAACACACTGTAGGATGTAGAAAAGTTAGTAATGCCGATGATTGAGTGACGTGAAAAGACATCATGAATTGTTGTAACCTTATATGTATATAATCTAATGTGTTGTATCATGTAAATGAATGTGGTTGTATACACAGTTTGGTCAGGCATGAGTCAGACGCACCGGTAACATATTGTTGACGTTTGTTGCATCCTTCATTGTTTTTGACGAAAGGCCTGGACAGGAATTAGAGAAAATGAAAAATTGATACTCTCCAAGATGCTCAGGACACTCTCCTCTGCTTCTCGGCTCTCCCAGATGTTCCAAGATACTCTCTCAAAGCACAAATACTGAATGAATAAAGGAGGGTGTGGGATGTTTTTATTAACATATTTAGGTTGCTTTTATTTTTTGTTAAAAATTGTGATTTTGTCAATGGGATTGGGTTGGTGTGTAAGGAGGGGCTTTTGCTATTCCCTCAATGCAGGTTCAGATCCTCCAAGAGATATATTTTCCTGGTGTGGCCTTACGTGCCCGCTTAAGCAAGCTGTTTATTATGTCTGGGGCCATGTGCAAGTCTTGTTCGACTTTGGAGGAATAGATACCTCCTGTTGTGGCTTAGCTGAAGGATAACTCCCGTGAGCTTGTGAGTCATAATCGCTTCATTATAATAAAGTTTTATGCTGTGAAAAAGTGCTCATTTGCCTATTTTGACCAAAAGCATCCATAGAGTGGTGAGACCTTGGGTTTCCCCTCAACCTCCCCCACCGAGTGGTCGACCGATATCCTTGAGGACGGTTCGGAGTTGTTTGACCAGATCTCAGACCACACACCATCATAGTAATAGATGGACTAGCGTGAGATGGATCCAGAGCAGGGCGCCTCTCGCCTGCTGGACTACCTCTCAGCTTCAATGGAGCAGACAAATTCTATTTGGAGCTTCTTTAGTGAAAGGACAAATTAGAAGTGATGCTCGAGGCATTTGAGTCAATTGCAACTAACCCACCCAAGATAAGAGGCCAGGTGAAGGCCGTCTTTTGCTCGACCATGGATTTCCACATATTTATGAGTCAAAATATACATGTTGTCTGTGTCATTTTGCTCGGCTAATGCCTACGTTGCCTATCTCAATTCCTTTAAGTGAGCATCTAAAATAGGCTTTCCTATAAACTAACGAGAGCCATTGGTTGGCTTGTATTTCTTGAAAGCATTAGAAATATTCCAGCCCCAATCCTTCCATTGGTTTGCTGGAAGTTACATGCCTAATCAAAAGTGGAGGGAGTTTGGGATTGAATCCTTAAATTTGTCTAAGATTAGTCTACTAGAGTTCTTGAGTTTGAACTTCTCCTTGAGCTCCAACCATGCAAACTAGTCCTTGGTGGGGGAGTCAAAGATATCCAAAATGGTCCTCAATCCCTTCTTAATGTTGAAAACTATGTCAATTCAGCCAAGGACTTCTTATCTTGCAAAAGAACTGGTGACCACCACAATTTATTTAATTAATAAATAAGTCGAAGTGAAAACTTTGGCCTTTTCGACTGAGGGGTGACTTAATAGCTTCCAATGATTTCGAGATGCTATATGCCACGAAGGAGCCTTTGATTTAAAACTGTTAGATTTCGGACACACCTCAGATCTGGTCTAGGTTCTCAACAGTATACATAGAAATCACACAATCTGAACTATGAACATAAACACACTGAGATGTATAACAACTTAGCACAATGGAAAATAAAACACCAACAATTGAATCATACACAATACACAAAATTTAATGCCCAAATCACTTGTTTTGCATTCAATACAATCTCAGAACAATGGGCTCCTGTACCAGGGAAAATGGCCATAGATGATTTTAGGGGTTTTGCAAATGGGCTAATTTTTCATGGTTTTTTCCAAAAAAAAAAAGATTCGCCAATTCCCATTTTTTCTAAAAACGATTCGCCCAAATTCCATAGAATAAAATTATTTTACCTCAAAAATCGTCAAAATTTTATAGAAACTAAAATACTTAGAAATTTGAATATTTTTACAAAATATCGCCAAAAAATTTACATTTTGCATATTAAGGACTAATAAGATTAGACCATGTTTCTACATTTTAATATAAATTTCCATCCTTAAAATTATCACTGAAAATGGCCCAATTTTCTTATACAGAAAAATGCCAAAACAAGGTAATCATATACTCAGAAATCCTTACTCACTGCTGATGAAACCCTCTTGGTTTCCTTGCTGCTGAACTGAGGCTGAGGGTTAGGGCATCCCTTGCCCCCTCAAACCCTCATCTGCCCAAACTGCTCACTGATGGTTCTCTGTCCCTGATTGGTGGCTGAGGGTGGCTGTAACAACCCTCAAAGCTGCCCAGAAAACTGCTATTTCAAGGCAGACTGTAACAGCCTTTAAACTGCTCTATTCCCTGTGGCTTGACTGGCTGTAACAGTCCCAAAGCTGACTGCAGTCCACCTGTAACAGCCCTACAGACCTGCGGCTGTCTTCCTTCTGCAGACCGAGCCTCAAAACTGCCTGTTGCAGCCCTCTTCCCTTGCTGCCTGTTGCTGCAAAGACCTACGGCTACCCTTTTCCTTGCCCAAAGGGCCTTCAAAACTCAGCCACTGCCCTGCTGCTAGCAGGCTGAGCTTCCTAGGCTCAGCGGCTGCCCTTAACACCTGCCTAAAACACTTCTTAATCAACAAAACCCTGCCCAAGACACTTCTGTACAGTAGATCTGAGGCCTACTCGGCCTTCTCCTCTCCAACAACTCGCTGGACTTGGGCCTACTCGGCCTTTTCCATTGCTGGCTGAGGTCACCAAGAATTCTCTCCAATAATGAATATGCACATCATTCTTATGTTTCACCTTCTCACATGATCTCCCTTTATATGACTCAAAAGGGCATGGAAGAAGCCCCTAAACCACACTCAACATTAAATTAGACTTGTTTATTCACACGTGTTTGTGAAGCCCCAACACAAGCCCACAAATCCCCACACTTCACACTAAGGATTTTCTCAAGGAAAAAGTGCAATTTGAGTGTCAAGAATGGCTCCCACATGCCTGACACCGAGGCTCATGTGGGAATACCCCCCGATGCTACAAAAAAAAAAAAAACATCAACAAAAACTTGGTAGGGGGTAAGGATGAGCATTTGGACTTTGAAGGTTCAATCCTAACCATGACTTTTGATTGTAAGGAGCTGCTTGGAGAATACAATTTCTCAAGAGCACTTTCTAGTCTTTCTTGACTTCTAGGACTCGAATAATCAGTGTGGTATAGAGGGCCTAAGCTTGGATATGAGTATTGAGAATTCTCATACCCCCCACCCACTTGATGTGCAACAAAGGCTCTAGTTAATTCCGTGAAATCCATTTCTTCCTTCAAAATTAGACCAAAGAAAAAGTTGAAGCATCTTTTCCAAATGTTGATAGGCACTAGCCAAAGTAATAAACATGAATAACAGTCGACACTATGTGCAGATATGTGAAAATGGGTTGCTAGCATCATGGGCTTGATAAGCCAATACTCCACCTTCTTATGATCATATCCAAAGATTCTTTGGGGGAGTTTTGAAATGGAAAGGAATGCCATGTGAATTTAAATAACTTCCTCGACTGGATCCATGATCAACTTTGGAATGTTGTGAATGCTTTACTTGTGATAAGGAGTTTTAGCCATTGAAAATTGGAGCCGAAAGCAATGCAAAAGATATCCGAGTATTCCATTGTATTTATAATTGATTCCTATCCATCAAGATTGTTGAGGAATGAGTTGTCAGTGAAATGCTTGCTAACATCTAGAACTGAAATTCCTTTTGACAATGTAATGTACTTAATCCCAAAACTTCAGAGCATTCACATAAAATGTAGTGCAAAACCAAAGAACACAAGAGAGAATAGATAAACCTTGAGAAAGATCTCTTGTATTAATGAAAATAAAAAATAGAGAGCTATGTTCACTTGCCTCTTCAATGGGCACCCTCCTAGAGCAAAGTTCTCAAATACAATAAGAATTATTGACAACACATTACATAACCTTTTACTCAATATATAACTATCCATAGAGAATCTTAACGACATACGGGCCCACTTACAAATAGAGCCTCCTAACTAATTTGGGCCTTATTAACAAAGAGGGCCCTCTTTACAATGAGTGACTATTAACTAACTATGTAGTGGGCCTTATTCAAGGAAAGTGGCCTCATACATTAATATAATATCATAAGCAAGGGGGCTAGGGTAGGACCCTAACATGCCCTCCCCCTTCGAAAGTAGCGATGCCCTCAAAGCTGAAGGTGGGGAAATTGTTGTAGAATCGTTGTTGGTTCCCTGTGGCATCTTCTGGTTGCATATCTTTCCATTGGATTAAGACTTTTTTTGATCATGCACTGGCGCAACTAACACTCTTTGGTATCCAATACTGCTTCTGGCTGGAGTCAAATTGAATCTTATTCATCAAGTTATGGTAGGTTGGTTTGCACTTTGCAATTCGATTCCACAACCTTCTTCAAACATGACACATGAAACATTGGATGAATCTTGGAGTGGGTTGGGAGAGCTAGCTTATAGGCCACCTGTCCAATGCTTTGTATGATCTGATAGGGATCATAGAACCTGGGAGCTAACTTTTGGGGAACTTTATCTTTGAGTGATGTCCGTTTATAAGGCTATAGGCGAAGAAACACTTGATCCCCTTCGACAAAAGAACATTTTGATCTATGCTGATCAACTTGTTGTTTCATTTGATTTTGTGCCATAATCAAGTTGACCTTGAGGATATGGATAATGGCTTCTCTGGTGTGAAGTGTTGTATGTACTTCATGAATGTTCGAGGCGCTTGGTACATAAGATGCCATTGATAGGGGTTTTTGGCCATAAACAACTTCATATGGTGTCATTTTAGTAGCTCCATGATAAGTGGTATTATACCATCATTCGGCAAGGGGAAGCCATTGTGCCCATTGGTGCAACTTTTTAGAAGCAAAGCATCTCAAATAGGTTTCTAAGTACTTGTTGACCACTTCTGTTTAGCCATCGGTTTGGGGATGATATATAGTACTCATATTCAACTATGTACCTTGAAGTTTAAATAGCTTTTGCCAAAATTGGTTAGTGAATGTGGGGTTTTGATTCGAGACAATGGAAGGGGGCATATGATCCGGATTTAGGAGCAGAACGAACTGATTAACAGACTGAATACAATAAACATAGAGATATGAAGAACAACACAGATATCTAGTGAACAATATCTTCTATTGAATAAATGAAATAGGCTGAAACTGTAAAACTGCAGAATTGAAACACTTGCTCGAATGGTGGTAGCTATCTCTGAGAAGAGATGTGGCTGCTATGCGCATTTGTCTCAGCAGAATGATTACAATGAGGCTCCAGAGGCCTTTTTGATATTACTCATGAATGCCAAAACTCTAGACATCCAAAAACCTAACCCTAGGAGCTGAAACGCCAAAAGTCATGTGGGCCCTTATGGGTAAGTTGGTACCTCAACTTCTCGGGGTCGTAACTTTTGCATACGATCTCCGTTTTAGGTGCGTGATAGCCTGTTGGAAAGGTCTTTCAGAGAACTACACATTACGCCATCAAAACTGTGACTCGTCTATAAGTTGACTGTGGCGAGCCAAAAAAACACTGTTTAGGGCTCCAAAACGGCCTTGAAGGTACAACGAAATGTGTTGACATGAAAACATACAAAATAAGCTAGTTGGATTAGGTGAGAGGCCACCAGTATCCACCTGGAAGATGTGTAGGGCTTCAGACAACCCCAAAAGTGTAGAACCCACAATTACAAAGAAGTACAGAAGAACGTGCTGAACTAAAAATGGACAAGAGGAGCCAGTTGGAATAGGTGGTGGCCACCAATATCCACCTGGATCAATCCTCCCCCCTTAGGAAGCAATGGTCTCCATTGCGTTGAGTTCCCCCATCAGGTGAGGAAACTTCTGCTGGATTTGGCCCCGGGTGAGTCACTTGCCTTGGTGTAGGAGTTGCCCTGCCTTGACAACTCGATAAAGCTGGATCCTCTGCTGGTGAGTGCCCTTGACATGTGTGTCCATTATCTGATCAATGGATGCTTGTGCCATGCAGTCAGGGTTGAGCTCTGTTGGTGTCAGTTGTTCTCCGATCTCTGAGGTGTCCAATAATGGTGGAAAATATGGCTGAAGGAGGTCCACATTGAACACTGGGTGCAGGCCAAGGAAGGGTGGAGTGTTGAGCTCAAAAACATTGCTACCCATAGCCTTGGTGATAGTGTAAGGCCCATAGCGAAGTGGGTGGAGCTTCCGATGGGGCCCTGTGAGACGTTCCTTCTGCAAATGTAACTAGACTTTGTCTACAACCTGAAACTGATGCGGTACCTTGTGTTGATCATGGCGCTGCTTGTACTTAGCATTGGATTTCTGGAAAATATCCTGGACCTGTTGGCGGATGTGCTGAACCCGCTCAATGAATCTGGTGGCTTTTTCGGTGTCAAACTGAACATGGGAAGAGTCTGTCTGTGGGGTGGCAAGAGGTAGTGCAACATCAATGGGACCCAAGGGTTGGAATCCCAACCCCACCTAAAATGGGCTATGGCTGGTGGAGCTATGGAGAACCATGTTGTACTATGCTGAACATATGGGAGACTCATCCCATGTATGTGGATGCTTATAGTTGTACATGCGCAGGATGTGCGCAATCATCCGATTGACGACCTCTGTTTGGTCGTCTGTTTGGGGGTGGAAAGCAGTGGATTTAGTGAGCTTGGTGTCCAACAATGACCAAAGGCTTGACCAAAATGTGCTAAGGAACCTGCTGTCCCGGTCGGAGATGATGGTCTATGGTATCCCAAAATGGACCCACACTCGTTCGAAGAAGAGCTTGGCAGTATCTGCCGTTGTGATATTCTTCTTCAGGCTGTGAGGATGGCCATCTTCGAAAACCGATCAACGACCACAAATACGCAGCCATTTCCTTGCTTGGTGGATGAAAAGCCAGACATGTAATCCATTGAGATGGATTCTCAAGGCTTCTCGGGAGTAGGAAGAGGGGTGTATAAGCGTTGCTTCTTAATGGCTGGCTTGGTAATGGCACAGGCAGTGCAAGATCTGATATATTTGCTGACGTCTTG
Organism: Picea mariana; assembly: GCA_032191745.1. Lineage (NCBI taxonomy): Eukaryota > Viridiplantae > Streptophyta > Pinopsida > Pinales > Pinaceae > Picea > Picea mariana. Next base: position 22,175 of record JASDQU010338078.1, read on the forward strand.
TCGAAGTTTTGTCCAATAAAAATGTTTTTGAAGAACGACCACAGTTTTCTCCACGCCAAAATGTCCTGCCATTAGACTGTAGTGGGCTTCCCAAATCAACTTTGCACGCTTGCTTGTAGGAACACAGAGATGGCCCAGATGACATAATAGTCTGTCCTGAATGTGAAAATCGGTGACATTCACACCTGTACCCAAGAGCTAATAGGTGGTGGCGAAATCCAGATCTTGCTGATAAAGTTGGGGCCACTCAGATGCCTCATGTCCACAGGAATGGAGCACAGTGGTGAGTGCAGCCACGAGAGGGCGACTGAGGCAGTCAACGACACAATTTGATATCCCTGTCTTATACTTGATGTTAAGATGGAACTGCTGTAGGTGGGTGACCACTTCTGATGGCGGTCATTCTGTAATTTCCCCTGTGTCTGTATGAACTGCAGAGGCTTATGATCAGTGTGGATGATCGTCTCCTTTCCCAGAATGTAATGTTTCCATTGACGACAGGCTTGTACAATGGAATACATTTCTTCGTCACAGGTGGGGTATTTTCGGACAGTATCTGAGAGTGTCTCACTATGGTATGCCACCCGATGACCATGCTGAGTGAGAACTGTGACTACAGCATAGTCAGATGCACCAGTCTCAATCTTGAACGGTTGCTGCAGATCAGGCAAGGAGAGTACTGGAGCTGAGCACAAGTGATGTTTCAGATCATCGAATGCTCGTTGTTGTTCCTTCCCCCACATGAACTTTGCCCTGCCACCTCCCTTGGTCACCTGGCTGAGGGCCCATGCAATATGGGAGAATCCCAACACGAACTGTCAGTAGAAGTTAGCCAGTCCCAAGAAGCTCCGAAGCTCGATTAGTGTGGTCGGGGCTGGCCAGTCACGAATGACT
>JASDQU010338082.1:0-12526 GCA_032191745.1 Picea mariana
TTTACTAAAGCTATAGTGGTCGTGGTGTTCTTTTGTTCACCTTTTGAATAGACTATGAAGAAGATGATTTTTTTAGTATGAGATACTACCTTGCAGGTCTGTTTAGGTGGGACATTAGTTGGAACTACCTTTGGTATCCTATAGAGATGACCCCCCAGAGTAACAATGAAACTATGGGGTCGAGACTCATAAATAGCATGGTGCTTCCACATATATGGTTGGCCCAAAATAAAATCATAGACATCCAGTGGGGAAACATCACATAATACCTCATCCTTGAAGGTATGGATGTCATATGACAATTGACAATGTTGGATGACACGGAGATCACATCCCTAATGAATCCACCAGATGTTGTATGGTTGTTTTAGTATACCTAGGGAGGTACCCAATGAGAATGTGATTATGTATTATTAGTGGAAGTCATTTAATATATGAGAATGTGGGCATTCAATGTAAGGTGGACTAGGTCCACTATATTAATAAAGACCCACTATGGTAGTTAAATGTCATAAATGTGAGAAGGGTCTCTAGAAGGTTCCTAGGAGATGGAGATAGATATATAAATAAGTGTAATAAATGTAATGAAGTGGACTAAAGAATATTTTCATTGTAACAAGGAAGTGTTGCTTGAGGAGTTCATTCCTTCCTTAAGGAATAATATATGGTGTTACCCTACCTCAAGGGTTTTCTCTATATTCTTGTGTTCATGTTATGGTGAATGGTTTATGATTTATGGTTTATTCTTGGTCTTATTAAAGTATATTTTCAGATCTGATATAGATATTTAACAATTGGTATCAGAGCACTTTCCTTGGCCAAAGAAGGGAAATTGTTTTTTCTCTTTTTGCAGAATTTTTCTGCGGTAATTTATTTTTAAACCCTAGTTTTGGTTGAATATTTTTTCCAAGCAATATGTATTTTACAGGAAAATGTGATGGCCCTAGTATTGAAACATTCATTAAATAAATAAAGTCATCAAGGGAAGAGAATTGGCCCCATTGGGTAGATCTCAAATTGTAAGGTGATGCTGCCATTTGGTGGAAATCGCTTGATTATAAGGAGACGATGACACTCTCCAATGGAGAATTTGAAAAAATATTGTTAGACAAGTGATCATGGAAAAAATAAAGATATAGAGAGAACCAAGGGTTTATTTTCACATGAAAAAATCTATATTACAAGTTCATGGTTGTATTCATAAAGAAAATGTCACTGTTTCTATTAACCCTAGTTGCATGCATAATTTTATCAATGATCAATTTGTTAATAGATTGCAATTTCCAGTAAAGAATATTCAAAGCACACAGGTTGAGGGTGAAAATGTTAAAATTTTAAAATATTTGAAGCTCAGTATGGATAAATATGAGTTGCATTTAGATTTTTATGCTATGGATATGGATGAAGTGGATATTGTTTTGGGATATCCTTGGATAGAATCAGTGGGTACCATTAATATTAATGTGAAAAAGAAGCTTTTGAATTTGTGGTACAAGAAAAAGAAAATCGCATTGTAGGATCTGTCTCTGAATAAGAAAGATGGACCCTTGGAGTCCAACAAAGAAGTTATTGTAGAGTCTGAAGTTGAATCAGAGGCAAAGTCTATAGAAGGAGATGAAGCAAAACCACAGGAAGGACACAGTCAGGAAGCTAAGGAGGTCATTGACTCAAAGGCACATAGTGTGGCAGGTTTGAAGAAAAAAGAACATATTCCTACAATTGTTGTATATCGCCATCCACATCATATAGAGAAACAACAATCATCAAAGAAAGGTTGTCAACACACTTATGCACCAACACCGAACCAAAAAGGAAACCAATTCAGATGTACATGGATGCCTACCAACACTACAGGAAGAAATCAGGCTAGAGAACGAATCCCATGGAAACATTGACATGATGTAGAGAAAAATCAGGGTGGCAAGGCAACAATTGGACAACATGTTCATCTTCCATTAGGATGGATGAATGGTCGTACTTGGTACCAGTTGGCTACATTGCTTAGTTGTTCATATTGTATGGTTTATTCTCATGTTTTGAGGACAAAACATGTGAAGGGGGATGGAATGTAGTATACCTAGGGAGGCAATATAGAGTACGTAGGGAGGTACCCAATGAGAATGTGGCTATGTATTACTAGTGGAAGTCATTTAATATATGATAATGTGGGCATTCAATGTAAGCTGGACTAGGTCCACTTTATTAATAAATACCCACTATGGTAGTTAAATGTCATAAATTTGAAAAGGGTCTCTAGAAGGTTCCTAGGAGATGGAGAGAGCTATATAAAGAAGTGTAAGCAATGTAATGAAGTAGAGTGAAGAATATTTTCATTGTAATAAGCAAGTGTTGCTTGAGGAGTGCATTCCTTCGTTAAGGAATAATATATGGTGTTAGCCTACCTCAAGGGCTTTCTCTATATTATTGTGTTCATGTTATGGTGAATAGTTTATGGTTTATTCTTGGTCTTATTGAAATATATTTTCAAATCTAGTATAGGTACTTTCAAGGTCGGACGAGCCAAAGGAAGAAGCCCCACAGCAGGAAATCTGCATCTCAACAGATGATGATCAAGTAAGCACTGAACCTACCCCTAAGGCCTCAATTTCAATTGGTACTCAAACCCCCAATGAGTGACAGACAAAATCTGGGCCTTCAAAACACGAGGAGGAATTTCAAAAACCCATTCTTGAACAAATATATATCATCGGGAGTTTGGGGAATACACTCACCTGGGGAGATCATAAAATCCCCAAACCTGTGGAAAAAAGTAGCTGACATACATGCCATATCTTATGACCGAAAAAGGAAGGATATCGTCTAGAGAACCACCAAAAAGAGGAGGATCACTTTAGATCGCTCCATCCTCATCACTACATAGGAACATCTAATCAACACAAAGGATGCTAAGACATATGAACTCATCGACACAGGGATGGAAATCACATATGCCAACTTGGAGAGAGCTAAAAGAGATGAATAGGATTTTCTCACAGCCCTAAAGGAACTAGAACAATTGTGCCACTTGGAAAAATACTATCAGGACACCACACAGGCCACGGTGTACCTAAGGAGCAAATTCAAGGAGGCTTACAATAAGTTTATAGATGAACGAAAACTGTTCATTGCAATGATAGTCAATCTGCAAGAAGACACCCTCATGGGTCTAGCCACATGCAAAGATATGGAGAGGTGGTACAAGAAGGTGCAATAGGCAGTGGAAAGAATAAACTATATTAGTGTAGTGCAACACGGTTGAGATGTCAAAGAACACGACATATGGGTGTTAAGGGAAAGAAGCATCAACTGCATCAATAAATCAACCGAGTATTGGGAAAAAATGGCTTGGGAGCCTCATCAAGTGATTCAATAAAAATAGGGCAAGTGAGAGAAGAGCTGGGTCAAAATCAATAAGGCAATGAAGGATATCGGCCTCCCTGAGTTTGGCACACCCGATGAATTTGTCGACTTGCGTGGCATAGTCAAGACTCACACCAAAAAAGACTCATCATGGACCAAGGAAATAACTAAGTTGACATACATGATGCCTGGTTAGGTGCGATAGTTTATGGAGCATCCGATCAAAGCTCGGGCTATGCTACAACAGTTAAGTTCCATTATAGTCAAGTATCGGGCACATGTGGTAGATATAAGAGATATTCACTCAGTCCTGATGGAACAACATAGATTCCCATACCCCAACACCTATGAGGATTTTTTCATCAAGTGGTTAGAGTACATAAAGATTCACCCTCTTAAGTGATATCTTGATGCGGTCGATGCTTATCTCTCTAAAGAGGGTGACTCTTCTCATACTCTGACCACTTGATGAACAAATCCTCATAGGTGGGTGGGTATGGAATCTATGTTGTTCCATCATCACTAAGTGAATCTCTCTTATATCTACCGCATGTGCCTAATACTTGACTATATTGGCACTTAACTATTGTAGCATAGCCCGATCTTTGATTGGATGCTCCATAAATTGTCACTGGCACCATGTATGTCACCTTAGCTATTTCCTCAGTCTATGATGAGTCTTGTTCGGCGTGAGTCTTGAATATGCCACGCAAGTCGACAAAGTGGTCAGGTGTGCCAAACTCGGGGAGGTCGATATCCTTCATTGCCTTATTGATTTTGACCCAGCTCTTCTCACACTTGGCCCATTTTTCTTGAATCTCCCGATGAGGCTCCCGAGCCATTTTTTCCCAATACTCAACCATTTTCTTGATGCGGTCGATGCTTCTTTCCCTTAACACCCAGATGTCATGTTCTTCGACATCTCAACCGTGTTGCACCGCACTAATATAGTATATTCTTTCCACTATCTGTCGTGACTTCTTGTACCACCTCTCCATATCTTTGCATGTGGGTAGCCCCATGAGGGTGTCTTCTTGTAGCTCGACTATCCTTGGAGTGAACAGGTGTCATTCATCTATAAACTTGTTGTTTTCCTCTTTGAATTCTCTCCTCAGGTACACCAAGGCCTGTGTGGTGTCCTGATAGTATTTCACCAAGTGGCATAAATGTTCTAGTTCCTTGAGGGCAGCGACCAACTCCTCTTCATCTTTTTTAGCTCTGTCTAGGGTGGCATATGTGATTTCCATCCCTGCGTCGATGAGTTCATATGTCTTAGCATGCTCTGTGTTGATTAAATGTTCCTCCGTGGTGATGAGGATGGAGCGATCTAAAGTGAGCCTCCTCTTCTTGGTGGTTTTCTAGATGATATCCTTCCTTTTCTGGTCATAAGATATGGCATGTATGTTGGCTACTTTGTCCATGGGTTCGGAGATTTGATGATCTCCCCAGGTGAGTGTATTCCCCAAACTCTCGATGATATATATTTGTTCAAGAATGGGTTCTTGAACTTCCTCCCCATGTTCTGAAGGCCCAGATTTTGTCTGTCTCTGATCGGGGGTTTGAGTACCAATTGAAATTGAGGCCTCAAGGGTAGGTTCAATACTTACTTGATGATCGTCCGTTGAGACGCAAATTTCCTTCTGTGTGGCTTCTTCCTTTGGCTCGTCTGACCCTGAAAGTACCTATAATAGATTTGAAAATATATTTCAATAAGACCAAGAATAAACCATAAAACATTCACCATAACATGAACACAAGAATATAGAGAAATCCCTTGAGGTAGGCTAACACCATATATTATTTCTTAAAATCCGTTGAGATGCAGATTTCCTTCTGTGTGGCTCATCCGACCTTTGTTGAGATGAGGTTATTTTTTATTCCGATATCAACAATGAAATCTAAAGGGGTCTCCTTCACCCACATGTGTGAATGAAAGATTCACTCCCCCATGTTTAAGATCTATGGGTTCTTTTGGTTGAATTGTTTCAATCGTGACGGTAGCAGTCGGGTCTGCGTTAAAGATCTGTCTTCTCCCATTACTTTCTGGATCAGAATCTGAATCAAAGTTTGGATCCTTATCTTTGATCTCAACTACTAATGATTGTTTTGAACGACACTCATCAACATCGTTCTAGCGGATTTTGTGGAAATCACACCACTTTCCAATGTCTTTATTTGTCTTTCCATGACCCTTCTTTTCATGTGGTTTTGACTAGTTTTTGGGAGGCTCTTTTCTAGGGTCATATTTATCATACTGTCATTGTTGCAGATTTTTAGACATGAACTCCCATTTGTTTTGGTGCTCAAATTTATGCTCAATTTTAACAACATATTGATAAGAAACAACTAGTGATGAGATGTCCAGAAAATCCATTTCAGTTTTGATATATCTATGTATATCCCCATGATATTTTAGAAACAAATGTTGCTCAAATTATTTGATACCCAATTTGGTGCGTAAGGCATGGAATGTATTGGTGAACTCCATTACTGCTTGGCCCCTCTCTTGACATAGTGTGTTCCATCTCATGTATTGGTCGTCATAGTTTCCAATAGGCTAATATTGTTCCTTGATTGCATTAATAAAAAAATCCCAAGTGTGCTCAACCCCATCTATTCCAAAATCCTCTGTGGAGCTTTTCTCCCAGTAATTTTCCCACCAATGTTTGACATGGGGGAGATTTTTAAAGAGTGCAAAGATGATCTTTTCCCTATCGAAAAAATTGTGAACAGAGAAATAACCTTCTAGTAGATTTAACCATTTTTCCAGGGAATCTACATCTATCTATCCTTCAAATATAGGAATATCAAAATTAACTTGTACCTTGAAAGGTGAGGTGCCTACAAAGTGGTCACTTGATGAATATCTGTCGTTTGTTATTGGAAAGCATTGAAGATGTGGGAAAAATTCTCCATCATTTCGTCCCTTTATCGTGTGAGAGCTTGCCCAAGAAACARATTAATAGAATCATCTACTCTATCGTTTTTATTTTCTTCCACCATGGAGGTTTTCTTGGGCATGCAAGAGAAATTTTCCTCAAGAGAGACAATTTTGAGACCCAACTTGATATACTTGGACCTCGTTGGGGACATGCACTGGAAAAAATGATCAAGAGCAACTTGCTCTGATACCAYTGATCTGGATTATTTTAGGCATGAGATGAGAGAGGAGATATAACAAATAAATATAAAGAGATATTACAAGATATCCAATAACTTAAAATAGATATATCATATATATAACAAGAGGCACATATATACAGTAATACACAATTTCTATTAATGAGCAAAATGTACAAAACTGTAAAAATACATAGCAAAAGACTCTCTATAATGGTGACAACTTATCTCTGAGAAGAGATGTGACGGCTACTCCCATTTGCAAGAATATTATTTTACAATGAGGCTCCAAAGGCCATTTTATCGTAAATAAAATACAAAACCCTAACCCCAGAAGATGAAAATCCAACAATTTTGTGGACCTCATTTTAGGTAGTTTGGTGTATCATCCTCCTAGGGCCGTAACTTTGTCATACAATCTTCATTTGGGGCGCACGACAGATCCTTGGAAAGGTATCATCGAGGATATTTATTTTGTGGCCTCAATTGGAGCCTTTGACTATCATAGAGGTGATCGATCGTGAAAAGACTTCATTTAGGACCTCAAAATGACCCTTGAATTTTAGGAACTGAAAAACAACTAAAAATAGTAAGTTGTCGGAAAATTGTTTTGATCCATTTGGAATAGGTCGGTGGACACCAATATCCCCCTGGATCAACATCATTCAAGAAAACACTTGCACTTCATGAAGTGATAGATGACCAAAAATTCCATGAATAACATCAATAAGAATACCTAGAAGAGATCAAACAACCATGGAAAATATTTGATGGAGAGCAGACATTAGAACCTAAGATCGAGGAATTTCTATAATGTATATATCTATATCCTTTAGGAGCTTGTTATAACTCAAAATTCCATTTCTATGCATCCTTGATGTTGGCCTACTAATTCATACATCCGCCAACCCTTTTTTATGGAGTTCATCTTAAACAAAACAAGTTTTTGTATGGTATGTGTGCTCTATTTCATAGGAATAGCACGTACATATGATAGTTCCATGCCTAAAATATAGCATACATATGCTTGTTGCATAACTAAAATCACACGTGTAGTCTAAAAGTGACCAAAAAAATAAAATTTGTGCTTTCCGGTGAAGTTTACGGGCTATCTTAGGTTTTGCAACAATCTTACCTCTTGTAGCCCTTCTGGAAACAAATTAGCCATAATTTTCTCATATAAAAAGGTGCCCTAGGGGATCATTCGGATATATCAAATGAGAGACAAGAGAACTCTTCTAAATTTTCTCCCTTCTACTCCAAGCCTTCTGCATTCTGCTCTGAGTTTCATCCTCAACATTCCATTCCATCCATCCTCCTTATATCATCCATCATTTTCCCCTTATATTGGCATGTTGGTGGTGAGGATATTATTGGGAATAGTGCACTTGGAGACAAAGCAGAGGAACCTAAGCAAGGTTCTTGGAGCGATGCCAAAAAAATTCAGGTTGTAACTTCCAATTTTGTTATTAATAAAAGAGAAATGTCCTTGTCCCAGATATTTATGTCTATGTGTTTGTTCTTATGTATGTTTTCATGAATAACTAACTCTTTAGATAATATTTATGACTAAGCATATGTTGTCATAGTTTGTTATGTAACATTGTTTTAGGCCATCTTTGGGAGGAGGTCTACAATTGTGAAACGTACAACAATTGGAAGAGATCAACATTTTTAGAAAGAAAGGACCGTGGAGAAATAAAATAAGACAAATTTGGAAATAAAACATCAACGGTACACAATAAAATAGAGACATAGATATACGTGGTTCACCTAGTGTGGGATACATCCACCAAAGAAATTTTTAGGTCCTTCCTTTCATTATCCAACAAAATGAAGGGTTACAACCTACAACATGCCCATTGTAACTTTCTCTTCTTTCTCTCAGAGTCTCCTCTCTCAGAATACAATATTCACAATACTACACAGCCACAATACAATTCCCTCATAAAAGAGGGTTTCCTTCTAGAGAAAAAAACCCTAACACAACTTCTACCATTAGAACTGCGACCTTATAATGAATGGTCCATATTGACTACGGAATTACAATATTTACAAGGAAATTTTCCCAATATTTCACTTCAAGGGCACTGCCCCCGAATCCCTCGCCAGGGGGAGGGCTACAAAAATTGTCATCGCCCCCCCCTAGACCCCGCTGGTGAAATTTGTGGGGGGGAATCCCCCCACACCCCTCGTTAGGGAATGGGGTCCAAACATGATTGAAACAAACCTTTGAGTTAGGAATATAATCAGGCTCCACAATAAAAAATCTCCCACTTGGAGACTGATCAAAACAACTCCACTTTTGTTGTACCTACTGGACTATACTCCACCTTGGACATGGAAAATTTCTCATCTTCACCTTCATGCTTGAAAACCAACTGAAACTGAGAAGGAGCTCAAATTCTCCTTGGTTACTCCCTTTATTAACATGTCTACAAGAATATGGCTAGTATGTATATTTTCCAACTTCAAATGTCCATCTTCGAAAACAGATAGTATGAAATGATGCCTGAGCTGTAAATTCTTAGTCTTTGAATGGAAGGTTGAATTATTTGCAAGATGAATGGCACTCTCATCATCACATTACAACCTGCTATTCTCATGCTCCTTTCCTAATTCCTCCATAAAACTCTATAACCAAATCATTTCTTTACTAGCCTTTATAGTAGCAACATACTCTACTTCTATTGTTGAAAGTGCAACAACCTTTTGTATTTTTGGAATCCAACTTACTATTGTTCCACCTACAGTAAAAACATAACCTCTAGTGCTCCTCATGCTATCTTTATCATCTACCATATATGAATCAACATATCCCTATAGCACAATGTATGAACCTCCAAAACACAATGCATGAGTAGCAGTGCCTCTCAAATACACGAGAATCCACTTTTCTTCCTCCCAATGTTCTTTACCTAGATTGTTCATATACTTTCTCACAACTCCCACTACATGTGCAATATCTGGTCTTTTCTAAACCATCACATACATCAAGATGCCAACTGTTGATGAATAAGGGACCTTGGACATGTATTATATCTCCTCCTATGTCTTGGGACACTTTTCCTTAGTTAATTTGAAATGGCTGGCCAAAGGTGTACTAACTAGTTTTGCATTCTTCATTCTAAACCTCTCCAACACCTTCCCTATGTACTCACCCTGAGACAATGTCAATTTGTGATTTTTCTTGTCTCTTGTTATTCTCATACCAAGTATTTTCTTTGCAGCACCCAAATCCTTCATCACAAATGAATTATCTAATTTCTTCTTGATCACATTTATATCTTTTATATTACACCCTAAAACAAGCATGTCATCTACATACAACAACAAGATAATATAGCTTCTATTTTCTAGCCTTTTAAAATAAACACAGTGATCAAAATGACATCTACTATAAACTTGTTCTATCATAAACTTGTCAAAATTCAAATACCATTGCCTTGCAGCTTGCTTTAGGCCATACAATCTCTTCGTCAACTTGCATACCAAATTATCCTTTCCTTCGACCTCATACCCCTATGGTTGTTGCATATAAATCTCTTCCTCCAAATCCCCATGAAGAAAAGTTGTTTTTACATCTAATTTTTCAAGATGAAAATATTCTACAACCCGCCCGACTTAAAATGTTCCTAATTGAATTCATTTTAACAACAGAAGAAAATATTTCATCAAAATATCTACCTTTCTTTTCTACAAACCCCTTTACAACAAGTCTAGCCTTGTACCTCTTTTTCCTCCATCTTCTTCCTTCAACCTGCAAACCCATTTATTCTATAATACTCTTTTTCCTGTAGGAAACTAAATCAAGTCCCAAGTCTGTTTATTTACCAAGGAATCCATTTCCTCTTTCATGCCTTTCTCCCACATCTTTTTAGTGTCTACCTACATTGCCTCTTCATAACATTCTGGTTCACCAGAATCAATCAACAATAAACAATACAATGAAGGAGAGTATCATTTAAGGGGTCTACTTAACCTAGTAGATATTCTAACAACATTTGCAGGAGTTTGAGGTACATGTTGTTGTACATTTTTATTTTCTGGTACCTTTGGAATTTATTTTTCAGTGATCTCATCAAGCACCGTGTATTCTGGTTTTCTTTTTCCTAATTCTTTCCCTGCAACTAATATTTTCCCATGACCTTCTCATTGAATATGACATCTCTACTCCCAATAAAGGTATAACCAAAATCCCATAAGAGATTTTCATAATCCCATAAGCGATAGCCAAATTCATTAACACTGTATCCAATAAAGGTACACTTGTTAGCTTTTTCCTCAATATTTGTTCTATTTTCTTTATCAATATGGACAAATGCTCCACAACCGAAAGTCTTAAAAAATGAATAGTTTACCTTTTTACCTATCCATGCCTCCTCTAGAATACCAACATACAAAGAGATTCAAGGTCCTTTTTTTATTACGTAAACAACAGTATCTATAGCATCTGCCCAAAAATGTAAGGGCAACCTAGCATGAAATCTCATACTCCTTGCACACTCCATTATTGTCATGTTCATCCTTTATGAAACACCATTTTATTATGGTGTTCCTGGAACAGTATTCTCTCTACAAATCCCATGATATTAACAGTAATCATCAAACTCCTTACTGCAATATTCACCTCCATTTTCTGATCTGAGACACTTCAACCTTTTTCCTATCTCATTCTCAACCAAAGCTTTGCATTTCTTAAAAGTGTCAAAAACATTAGATTTTTGTTGAATACAATAAACCCAAGTTTTTCTAGTTGTGTCATCAATGAAAGTAAATAACGATAGACATCAAGAGATGATACCGAAGTTGGTCCCCATAGATCTGTATGCACAAGCTCTAACCTTCACTCTTCTTTTATTTTCCAACTATGAGAAATTTGACTCTCTTATGTTTTCCATAAACACAATGCTCATAGAAATCCAAATCAATTTCTTTAATATCTGGAAAAAAATTTATTTTGTGAAGTATCTGCATCCCCTTATCACTCATGTGTCCAAGCCTATGATGCCAGAGTGCTGTATCCACTCATGTAGAAGCTAAAGAAATAGAAAAATCAATATTGCCAATACATAAATGAAATGTACCTACCATCTATCATTTTGTTATCATTAATGATCTATTGGTGACCTTCCATGCCTCATCTGTAAATATAGATATACAACCTTCACTTTCCAACAAATCTATTGAAATTAGAATTTTCCTTATATTTGGAACATGTCTTACCTATTTCAACAACTATTGGTTTCCATTCTTTGGATTTATTTATACCTTTCCCATTCCAACAATTTTGCATGGTGCATCATCACCCAAATGAACCTGTCCAAATTCACCTTGAACATAATATAGAAAATGTTTTCTAGAGACACAGATATATGTAGTTCACCCAGTGTGGGCTAAGTCCACCAACAAAATTTCCAGGTCCTTCCTTTCAAGGATGATTTTAAGGATGGAAATTTATTTTAAAATGTAGAAACCTTGGAAAATCTTAATAATCCTTCGTATGTCAACTATAAATGTTTGCCGATATTCTTGTAAACATATTCAAATTTCTAAGTATTTTATATAGTTTTTATAACATTTTGGCAATTTTTAAGGTAAAATAATTTTATCCTATAGAATTTGGGCAAATCATTTTTAAAATAGCGAATCTTGTTTTTGGAAAAACCATGGAAAATTAGTCCATGAGAGAAATTTATCCCCTAAAATCATCCCTTCTTCCTTTTATTATCCAGCAAAATGAAGGGATACAAAATATAGCACGTCTGTTGTAACTTCCTCTTCTTTCTCTCACAATCTCCTCTCTCAAAATAAAATATTCACAATACTACACAACCACAATACAATCCCCTCATAAAAGATGGTTTCCTTCTAGGGAACAAAACCCTAACATAAATTCTACCATTAGATATAAGAGCTTATAATGAATGGTCCATATTGACTACGAGATTGCAATATTTTACAAGGCAATTTTCCCAATATTTCGCTTCAAGGGCACTACCCCCGAATCCCCTGCAAGGGGGGAACTACAAAAATTGTCGTTGAC
>JASDQU010338088.1:2522-12543 GCA_032191745.1 Picea mariana
GTTGGTGCTAGAGAAACCAAGGAGTTGGTGCGAGAGAAACCAGGGAGTTGGTGCTTACTTCTAGTGGGTTCTAGAGAAAATAGAGAGTTGGTGCTCTTAGCAAGTTGCAGCTTGCAAAACAGAGGTTGTAGCCTCATTATGAGTTGGTGCTCATATGTATGATAATGTAAAGAATTTAATTATTACTTATCATATAAAGAAAAAGAGGTTTTTACCCTATATGGGTTTCCTCGGAAAATATCTGTCTCTGTGTTTCTCATATATGTGACTGATGTTGAATGTGCCAGTGTTTATTTCCCTGCATTATTGTGATCATCATTCATTGTTTCTGCAAAGAGTTTTAAAAGAAGCATAATTGTTTAATCTCAGTAACAACTGATTCACCCCCCCTCTCAGTTGTCCAACATTTTTAGCCCTCAAATTGTTTTGAATAAGTTTCTTTCCATCGTTATATGTTGGGGGAGTGGAATTATATTTGTATCCATATACTAATGGTTTCCAAGCATCAAATCCCTATGCTTGTACATATGGTTTCGTCCTTGTTCTCCAGAATGCATATTTCTTTCCATCAAACTGTGGTATTTCATTCTTATACAAAATGTTGCTCTCCATGATCTTCCTTCCAATGGTTAAATTGTTTCTTTAAGGAACCAGCTTTGATACCAATTGTGGGAATACTGAGAGGGAGGGGGATTGAATCAGTATGACCACTTTATACCACTTTTAACCACAATATATATTCTTTTACTTGATCAACAATGTTCAACAATTTATCATCAATGTATGATCCATTATTGAATTCAATATATATATATATATATATATATATATATATATATATCATAAGAATGTAATCATAAGTATAATAACATCAATTTCACATCAAGAACATGGTACAAGAGTATTTACATGGAAACCTAAATGGGAGAGAATCACATAATTATTTCTTATATATATCAGGAATTCATTCATAGGAAGCATCAACTTCCCAATTCTCCAACTACAAATAGAAGGAGGCTACAACCCCCTATTTGCAGACTTCAACCTAAAGGAAGATACAACTCATTGAATTCTTTGGCTCCAACAAGAAGTAGGCTACAACCCCCTGGGTTCTCAGGCTCCAACTGAAAGGGGGCTACAACCACCTAGTTCTCAGTCTCCAACCTGAAGGAAGCTCCAACTCCATGATTCTCCAGATCCAATCGAAAGGAGGCTACAAACCCCTTTCCTTACCTTGTTCTGCCACCCTGAAGTATAAGTGTAAACCAACTTTCACTACCATCATCACTGCCACTGTCACTAACATTGTCTCTACCAATGTCACTACCACTGTCTCTGCGACTGTCACATCAACCTGTAACCTGTCAACCTATCATTGTCATTGATGCTCAAAGAGATTCTCTCACATGGATCATACACCAAGGACACCTCTCAACTAGATGTCCAACATCACCAACACATTCCTCTACAAATAATTTACCAAGATCACCAATATATCATCATAAGATATGTGTCTCAACCATGTACCAAAGCATATCCTGTAACAACCGATTTCCAAATATTATATAGTCTTTGATGTATTCTTTTCCCTTTTTGAACTATCATATCCTGTAACAACCAATTTCCAAATATCATACCCATGTTCCTTTAAAAATACTTTCGTCCTTCCACTCCATATATCATACTTTAAACCATTCTCACCATTAAACAATGATACTCCATTTTCAGAATAATCCATGATCTCCGTCCAGTGGTTAAATTGTTTCCTAAAGGAACCTACTTCGATACCAATTGTTGGATTACTGAGAAGGGGGGTGGGCGGGGGGGGGTGTGAATCAGTAATGAGAAATTATACCAATTATTAATCTTTAAACCACAACGTATATTATTTTACTTATTCAAACATGCCCATTTTTCCATCATCAATATATTACTATATCATAAGAATTAACATTGATCAGTGCATAATAAACAATAACAAACACATCCAGACAATGCACAGTACACCAATATTTACGTGGAAACCAAATGCGGGAGAAAACCATAAAATTCTTTTATTATATGTCAAGACCTACATTCAAGGAAGCGCCAACTTCCAATTCTCCAGCTACAACTGGAAGGAGGCTCTGACCCCTTAATTTCTTAGGCTATAACCTGAGGGAAGATTGATGCAGGAGCATCGCCATCAAAGAAAAAGAGGCCGAGAGAGGAGGCAAAATTCGACACCTCAGTGCACAAAAATTTCAAATCAGCATTTAACAGAATCAGATCAAGTTGTTGAGATATTTTGGAAATATCATTTTTAAATACTTTGTTTGTAAAATTGGGTGACCGCTTGAAAATGGCAGGATGTTGTAAACTCTTACACGACTGTAAGGTGTTACAGATGTAGAGTGTCAACTCTTATGTGATAATAGCTCATATTTATTATAATAGGACTAAGTAGGTAACTGCTAGAATGACGATGGGATAAAATTCGGATATGAGAGAGAAGAGCTCGAGAAGCCACTCCTTAGATATGTTTTCTGTGTTGGATTGTAAGAGAGGATAGAGTGTGAAGATATAGTATGAAGAATTAGATGTAGAAATTAGACATAGAGAGTCTGGAGACAGTGAAGACTGTGTTATTTATGTAAATACTTCATGAATAAATAGAACAAATAGAAATTGATCCAAATGCTTGGACAATGTTCATTTTAGTGTTTATTTGAATGAATGATATGTTCTCTGTGTGTTTATTTTAATTTTTCTTATGTATGTTGTTCATAGTTGAGTATATGGAATTATGAAGTATTAGATAAGTTTCAATTGTTTCTCTTCCGATAGCTCAAATGCAAGGAGTGCATATTTTCCGCAAGATGTGTGTTGACATAGTCTAGATTGACTTAGAGAAGCTCGGGAGGGATAATGGGAAACTTGGACTGAATGTTGCAAGGAGTGAAAGAGGTCAAGAATTGACTAAGTGTCAAAATATCAGGATTGTGAAGTGCAAGGAGTGCATAGAGAAATTTATTTTGAATAAATATCTAAGTCCAGACTTTGTCAAAGATTTCAGGATCGCAAGGAGTGTGTCGGAGGTCAAAATATTCAGAGGGGTCAATCTCAGGACAAATAGCAACAATGAATCAACATAAAGGGAGAAATATGTTGAAGGTTGTAAATTGACGGTTGAGATCCCTTCGGAGTAAATCGGGGTCACAGACAACCATTAGATCTCGAGAAGGTGCAAGGAGTTTACACCCTCAAGTCCTTCGGACTTTGTATATTCATAGGTTTTGTTTGTGAAGGAGTCTAAAATCCCAAATTTATGAGACTCAAAATCCATCTGGACCGTAGATCCATGGGAGGATATGTGTCAGTGTATTGTTCATTTCATAGGAGAATCTATCTGGGAGGAAGGGGTAGTGCAACATCAAAATTTTTTGAAGTCTGAAGAGTGGAGCGAATCCTGACCATCGGGTCAAGTGGAACACATGGCAAAGATCCACATGGTTTGGAGGAAACATACTCTAGAATAAAAGGAGAACCCAACACTCATAACTCCTGAAATTCAAAATTCTGAGCTTGATCGCCACTGTTGGTTGTTGAATGAGCATAGACTGTTGATCTGGTTTGGGGAGATTTCCTCGATTTGACATCAAAGGAAAATCTTGGAGAGAAGTGGCATGAAGAGAGAACTGTCGAAGTTTCGAAGTGCCGAGATAGACCTAGGTCATTCGTCTCGAATGATACATATCAACATCGGAGAAAAATCTCGAAGAGAAATGGTGTGAAGCGTGAACTTTCGAAGTACTAAACTGAGGAAGGGCAAACATTTAAGCCCATGATTTTCAATCAGGGTCACGTGGAGGACCCTGTCATTGCTCCATAAAGCCCGAAAAGGTGATTTCACAACTGAATTTTAGGACTTTTACCTATGGGGACAATTGTGAAGGTTCAACATGAACCTGTGATCTAATTCGGCTTCCGAAGTCAAGCGATCCTTGACGAGGAGGTCGCGTAGCCTCGAGAGTGTAGGGGGGTTCGCATCAAGTGGTATTAGAGCCTAGATTTTGTTTGCATATCATAGGAAAATGCAAGAATGTGAGAGAATATACTCTGATACCATCAAGTAGTATCAGAGTTGATGTTTTGTTTGCAGACAACGGAAAAAGGAGACAGAGGAGAAAATTTGATACAATCAAGTGGTGTCAAAGCGTGAATTTTCTTGTAGAAAACAAACAAAAGTGAAGGAGGTCTATTTGATAGAATCAAGGCAAAAAAGAGGAAATCAAAGTAGTGGAATCATGCCACATAGAAGGTGCACAGTGAATCCAGAAATGCAAGAAGAAATGAGGCAAATCAGAATGAGATTGGATGCCATGGAAACAACACAGAGGAGAGCACCAGTTGTTGTTGATGTTAGCGAACCTAAAAGTGAAGAGGTATAATAAGCAAAATATGTAGAAGGAGAGCCTGAAGAAGAATTACTGCTAAGAGCTGTTTCGAGAATAGGATCCAGAGAAAAAATAGAAGTCCCGATGTATGAAGGTAATTTCAAAGTTGAATAATTGTTAGATTGGGTATGTGCTATGGATAAATACTTCGATTATGAAGAAATTGAAGAATAAAAGAGAGTGAAGAATATGATAACCAAGTTGAAAGTTCATGCATCATTATGTTGGGATGAACTACAAGTTGATCGCAGATGCAAAGGAAAGTAGAAAATCAAAAGTTGGAACGGGATGGTAGCTAAGTTGAAAGTGAAATTTATCCCCAAAGACTATGAGATAAATTTGTTCAGAAAGTTACAGAACCTGAGACAGAAAAGTTTATCAGTGAAATAATACACTGAATAATTATATAGACTAAATATCGGGGCTGGATAGAAAGAAAATGATGATGAAAAAATATCCCAGTACATAAATGGGTTGAGAAGTGAGATACAAGAGGAGATCAACATGATGTATGTTGGCACAATCGAGGATGATTATCAAGTAGCCTTAAAAGTTGAAGAGAAGTTGGCCAGAAAACAAAGCCATTGAAATAAGGGAGGAAATTCAAGCAAAGGTAAGGGAATTGTCTGAGAGAAGTTCTAGAAACCAAAGAAAGAGGTTGGAAAGCATCATAATCACCCTAAAAACGGGGAAGTTCTAAGGAAGGACAACACAGAGGAAGAAATGCTTTTCCTCAAGGAAGAGGAAGAGGAAGAGGAGGTGAAATCAGATGTTATTCATGTGTAAAGATAGGACACATGTATTCGGAATGCCCCAAGAAAAATAAAGGTATTGGAGGAGGAGAAGCACACATTTCAGAAGCTCAGAAGAATGTGGATCATAAGCAGCAGAAGGAGGAAAGAACCTTATGATGAGGAAAGTTCTTCTAAAGCCAGAGAAGGAAGCAGAAGAACTAGTTCAATGAACAAATTTGTTCAGGACTGCCTGCAAAACAAAATACATATTTTGCAAGATGATTATAGACAGTGGGAGAACTGATAATCTAGTATCCATAGGGATGATAGAGAAAATGGAGCTGGAGAAAAAATCACACCCAAATCCGTACAAGGTATCATGGTTGAGGAAAGGACATCAAGTAATGGTAAGTCAACAATGAAAAGTTGAATTTAAAATAGGAGGCTATAGGGATGATATTTTATGTGATGTAATTCCTATGGATTTTTGTCATATTTTGTTGGGGAGAACCTGGAAATTTGATAGAAATTTCATTCATGATGGGAGAAAAAATACTTACCCCCTAGAGAAGAATGGTAGAACACACTTGTTGTTGCCAATAGAAGACAAGGAGCCAAAGAAGGAGGCTATTTCAAGTATACTTCTCATGAGTGGGAAGGAACTCTTGAATGAGGTCAAGAATAAACAAGCGATGCAATTTGTTGTAGTGAGGAATCCAAGGGTTATACTTACAAATACTTCTATGGATGATTTTCCCGAAGAAATCTAGAAACTGTTAGAGAATTTTGCTGACATAGCAGTGGATGAGTTACCTCACTCATTTCCACCCATTAGGAGTATCATCCATCACATTGACCTTATTCCAGGTGTTAGTTTTCCAAAGAAATAAAGGTATAGTTTGACACCTCGAGAGAATGAAGAATTCAAGAGTCAAGTCTAGGAGCTGTTGGATAAAGGTTTAGTCAAGGAAAGTCTAAGCCCATGCGCAGTACCAACTGTGTTGATTCCAAATAAGGATGGAGGATGTAGAATCTGTACAAATTCTCGAGCCATCAACAATATCACCATCAAGTGTATATTCCCTTTGCCAAGATTGGATGATTTGATGGATTTATTAAGTGGATAAATTTATTTCTCAAAGATATACTTGAAGAGTGGATATCATCAAATAAGAATGAGAGAGGGAGATGAATGGAAGACAACATTCAAGAAAAATGAAGGTTTGTTTGAATGGCTAGTCATGCCATTTGGGTTGACAAATTGCCCAAGAACATTTATGAGGTTGATGAATGAAGTATTGAAATACTTCATAGATAAATTTGTGATTTTATATCTAGATGATATAGCAATATTCAGTAAAAGATAGGAAGAACATTTAAAACACCTGACATTAGTGATGAGGAGGTTGCATAAAGAAAAGTTGTTGGCAAACTTGAAGAAAAGATCTTTCATGGGGACAAAAATCATATACTTTGGTTTTGTGATCTCTTCAAATGAATTGAATATGGGTCCAGAGAAGGTGAGAGAAATCAGAAAATGGCCTTCTCCAAGAAGCATATTTTAGGTGAGAAGTTTTTATGGGTTAGCAAGTTTTTATACAAATTTTATCAGAAATTCCAGTGGTATATGTATGCCCATACTGGATACTATGAAGAAGAAACACAAGTATTTTAATTGGATAGAGGAGGTGGAGAAAATCTTCATAGTGTTGAAGGAGAATATCATAGGACAACCAATTATGGTCTTACCATATTTTGGGAAAACATTTCAGGTAAGATGCGATGCAAGTGGAATAGCTATTAGAGCAGTCTTGATTCAAGATAATAAGTTAGTTTCTTATATAAGTGAGAAACTGAATGACACCAAGAAAAAGCATTCCACGTATTACAAAGAGTTTTATGTAGTGATTCGAGCTTAAATGAAGAAGTGGAGACACTATCTAATTCCAAAGGAGATTGTCTTGTATAGTGATAATCAAGCTTTACAATTTATTACTAAGCAAGGAAATTTGAATCAGAGGCATGCTATGTGGGTAGAATTCATGCAAAATTTTTATTTTTTCATTAAACATATTTTTGGAAGTGATAACAAAGTTGCATATTCTTTGAGCAGGAGGAGATTGATTGTACATGAATTCCAAGTGAAGACCTTAGGGTTTGAACACCTTAAGGAGATGTACCAAAAAGATCCATATTTTAAGGAGGATTATGAGGCATGTGAGAATCCTTTGTTGGGGGACAGAAGCCCATGGACAGGATATTTAATCTAGGATGGATTATTGTTCAAGGGAATCCAATTGTGCATACCAAGATGCTCGATGAGAGATAATCTGTTGAAAGAAAAACATAGTGGAGGTCTAGCCGGACATTTCAACCATGAAAAAAAGTTTGCATAGATGAACAGTTTGTACTATTGTCTAGGTATGAGGATAGATGTAAATAATTTTGTGAATAAATGAATAATTTTCCAATATGTGAAAGGGAGATAACAAAACGCTAGTTTGTATCAGCCATTGCTTATTCCATAAAGGCCTTGGGATGCAATTAGTATGGATTTTGTATTGGGATTACCTAGAACCTAGAAGGGAAGTGATTCCATATTTTTTGTGGTAGACATATTTTCCAAGATGGCACATTTCATACCATGTCAGAAAACAAGCAATGATACACACATAGCCAATTTTTTTTCCAGGGAAGTTGTGAGACTACATGGGTTGCCCAGTAGCATAGTCTTAGATTGATCCGAAATCGGATCCAAAAGCCTGACAAGGCTTGAAAAATTCTCAAAAATGAAAGTCATCGAAATGCGACGAAACTTGTGCCATTGCGTCCGTCTCGTCTTCTTGATTCCGGCGATATATTTACTTTGTCAAAAAGGATCAGTATGGAGAAGATATCGCATTCTGTCTGAAAAGTCAAACAGCTAAAAAAAGGGATGATGGTACAGTCCGTACAGTCCACGTGTCATGTTGATTGTGCAGATCGTATGGTCCATACAGGTGACGTGGAAGCTCCAGCAGATGACACATGGCATTCTCAGGTGATGACACATTGTAGGGTGTGACAGGTCGGTTTGACGTACGGATGGACCAATCCGGAGGTGACATGCGTCACCACTGTGAGGGTGACACATGGCACGGATGACATGGCAAGCTGACGTGGCTTGACCGTACAGACCGTATGATGATGTGGCATATGATGATGTGGAAACATCTGGTTGGTTGTCGAAGGTGAATGATATGTCGAGACGTGGAAGTTTTCTGGGCAATGATTGGGTGCCATGTGGCCCAATCGTGGGCTGCCACGTGGCACCCCGGAATTGGCTAATTGGTTGTATGTAAAATTATGGGAGTCCGCGGGGTTCGACCCCCGGACCTCCCCCACTATGTAAAGCCTTCACAAACCTCTGCTGACCAATGTACTGCCAATTATTTCTTAACATATATGTGTGTATTTTTATATTTAAGTGCACATATGTTTGTACATGGCGGGAGGTCGGGTCGGGGCTTGGCCCCGGCCTGTGGTCGTTTGCATTGTTATATGACCATTCTATATACATTGTAGCCCGACAGTTGTGTGCGCGCAAGATTTTGAAACCTAGCCCGTGGTCTTGTTAGCCCATGTGACCATGTATGGAGCGTGGGGGGGAGTTAAACAATTGTAACGACTTAACCACTTTTTGCCCATACGCGCGGTCACATGACCCTTATACGCCCAGGAGCTAGGCGGTTAGGGGCTGGTGTGCCCTTAACCGTCCTATGGTTTGCACCATTGGCATGGTTTCACCCGATGCTAGGTTTTCACACTTTATATTGCGTGTGAGCCAGGTTCAATGGACAAGGGTGCATTTTGTAGAACCTGTGACAGCAAGCTTGAAGGGAAAAACTTTTGGGAGGCCTAACTTCTTCGTTTTTCGACCGATTGAGGTGCTGAAAGAGCCCAGATAGGGGTTTTTGGATGCTCTAAATCCATAGGAGCAGTCAGAATAGAGTTATATGGAAGGGAAACCAAGAAAAATCCATTTTGATGCAGAGAAGCTTTTGAGGAGGAGACGTTGTCGGACCATTGCTGGGAGCTCCGGACATCCGTTTTGCATGTCGTTTTCTTTGCATGGTTCTAGAGATCTGGAATAACATGACCAGATCAGTCTTATAGCCATTTGGAATTGCAGCGATGTACTTTTGAGTTTTTGAACAGAAATAAAGAAACCAACCCCATAGAGAAAAAGGCCCGGAGACGTAGGCAAAGTTGTGTCGAACTCCGTTATCAATCTGCGTGTTATGGTTTGTTGTCTATTATTTCATTTCAGATCTGCAAATGTATATATGGTTTTCATAATCCTTATTCTTTCCTCATTCTTTTCCTAAGTTTCTCAAGTGGTTAATTAATGCATGAAAAATTAAAACTCAACCATAAGTCATTAAAAGATCCTACGGATCAAGTGGTATCAGAGCTAGTTGACGTTTGGATTTGATTTTTGCATGTTAACCAGGGAAAAGCTACAGTGTGGTGAAGGTGATCTTGTTGCAGAGAATCCATTAATTGGGTTGAGAAAGAGAGCTTCTCACAGCGAGAGGATTGTTGGAAATACTAGAACAACTGAGAGGGGGGGTGAATCAGTTGTTTATAAGCTTAAACAACTTTATGCCTTTTAAATAATTATTAAGATTTCTTCTTGTGTTATCAACCAATCATACAGCATATGGACAGTAAGAGTAAAGATCATCAGTCACACCTAAAATACACACAGAGACAGATTTTCACGAGGAAACCCATAAAGGGAGAAAACCTCTTCTTCTTCGAAATGATAGGCAGTCTTTTTCTGTTCTGTACATCATTTACAATTGAGCA
>JASDQU010338092.1:0-11861 GCA_032191745.1 Picea mariana
CAGCAGTCAAGGAGATAGTCAGGAGGACTGTAGGGGAAGGATGGAAGCACTCAGGGTTGCAGAGTGACAACATCAGGTTTGCCAGGAGGGTAGACGGAAGGCAGGAAAATGGCTACTGAAGGCCATAGACGCGATGGGAAGAAGAACCATCAACAGCCAAGCAAAGCTGAGGTGGATAAAGAGCTCGCTAAGATCAGAGCGAGGATGGAGGAACCTGCACTGCAGATGTAGCAGGATGCAATATCACATTGGGTGTATGAATGGCCCATGAAAAAAAAGGTGAAGTGGCCAGTTAAGGAGTTGTTGGCCAAAGGACAACAAAGGCTATTGAAAATATGGCTGAGGTATGCTGAAATCCTTAGTGGCACAGAGTTGGTTTTCATCTGTGAGCCAGAAGTTGGAAAAACCCTCAATGATGAGGAGGAGAGATTAGTTTCAGGTCTCATAAACTACCAAGAGGGCAGAGATGAATTTTTGAATTGCCAGGTGGGCAATGAGATGAGATCATTGGAGGATCTCATAGACTGTTGGGAGGACAGTAGTGGAAATTCATATTGTTAGGAGGGAAATGGTATGAGATTAGTTGAAGATATTGTAAACTTCCAGGTGGGTAGGGCAGAAATCCCATATTGCCACGCGGGAAAGGGAGAGCAGATGAGATTGCCTGAAAGTCTCATGAACTCAGGGATGAGTTCAGGTCAAAAAGGAGTGTTTATGAAGGTGGGATCGATTGATCTCATAAACTGCCAGGTGGGTAGAAGTTAACTTTTGAGTTTCCAGGTAGGCAATGGGAAAAGATCAGCAGAAGGTCTCTCATACTACCAAGGGAGTAGTGTTGAAAGTTCAGATTGCCAGGTGGGCAGCAGAAAATTCCCAAATTGTCAGGTGGGTAGGGGAAAGGAGATGAGACTGTCTGAGAGTTTCATGAACTCAGAGGAGAGTTCATATCAGCAAGGAGTGCTGACAAGAGAGAATCATAAGAGCATTTTGATGATTGGGGGAATTCAAGTATTCCTACCAAGTAACCCAGTTGAGGCCAGAGCATGTGTTGCAGATGTAGCAATAGAAGAGAGACAACCAGTAGAAACTATCATGGAGGAAGAAGTGGAGTAGACACTGATGTTTTCCCACGGAGAAAAGGATGAGCGTTCAACAGAATGGCTCAAAATTTTCAGCCAAGAAGCTGAAATAGAGATGATTGTAGCACTAAAGCCTACAGCAGAACAAGAAGCATACAACATGGATTTTGTTGATCTGTGCAAAGAATTGGAAATCGTGGAGAAAACGGTCATGGTGCAAGGCTTCTACATCAAGAAAGCTAAGTTGGAAGAAGGTAGTGGAGCATACTAGCCCCATGAGAAGATGGAAGAAGCTGAAAGTATGCAAACAGAAGAAATGGCAGTAACAGAATTGCCACAGGAAGAAGCTGAGCAACAATTTAGTAAGGAGATTGTAGAGCTAGAGTCTGCAGCAAAGTGGCCACTCAGTGCCACAAAGAGAGATAAAGACAACATGGGAGGTCAAACAAGTCTTCCCATTGAGAAGACAGAAGTGTAACAGAGAAGACTGCATACAAAGAGCCAACCGCTGGAGTAGCTAGACGAGGTAATTGAAGAAATCAAAAGGCTGATGTTGAGTTCAACAACAGAAATGGTCAGCAATTAGAAGCTGAGTAGAAGGGAGCCTACAAGAGAAGCAGGGAAGAAGAAGCAACAACAACAACAACATCATAGCTAGAGAGGAGCAGATGGATAGCTCCAAGGGAAAGTTTGGGATCCAGGTGGATTTCAACATTGGAGAAGAGGAGCTCATCAGTAGGAGCTCATGATTTTTCCAGCTGAGGAGTATGAGGTAGGAGCATCACTCCAACACATCCAACATGCATTAATGGAGAAAGGGAGAGGCACAACCCTCTCAATTTTGAAATTTGAAATTTCAATAAATGTTGTAAGGATTTTAGTGCTAGACCACGCAGTTGTTCAAGAAGTGGTTGAGGTTGCCTTAAATGGTTACCTGTAGCTAACTCCAGATCTTTCAGGACTGGACATCCATTTTAAGTAATGTAGTTGTAGGAGCCGCTCGATGATCGTGATAGCTCAGAGACGGTGGTTGAGGATAAGCTCAAGAGAGCCCCCATTTTGTAAAAAGAAAAATAAAAATTTGAGTAGAGAATTAGGAGGAGGGACCAGAGAAGAAAGGTCTCGAGAGAGAGCTGAGACTGTTACAGTCCAGCCTTTGTAAACATATATTGTATAGACATATAGATTAATAGAAAAGAAGTTTTTCCTGCATACTATGTGTTTTAATGTTTTNTCAATTTCTTCTTTTCTTTGAGTTTTCGAGTGCAAGGAGTGCACAGAGTCCACAAGGTGTGCCTTAACAGAGGTGAGGTAACCTCAGGAAAGCTCAAGAGGGATAGCATTGAGCCTTCATCACTAGAGGTGCAAGGAGTGTACCGAGAAGAACTCTCTTTTGAGTTTAGAGAAAAGATAGAACTACAGAAGGTTATGTAGAGGCTCTGCCAAGAGGGCATTGAGCGAGTGTAGAGAGTGCACCAGAGAAATTTATTTAAGTTTCTAAAAGAAGAGAAGTGTCGAGGAGAGACATTGGCAGAGTTGTTGAACACTGTGGAAAAGAATCTCTGCAAGGTGTGCATCGAGCAGAAGAACTCCAGGAGGGCGAGAAGCATTTCTTTTCAAGAAATACTTCAGATCTGAGTTCAACGAAAGCTCAACAGCATAGGGAGCGTGCACAGGAAC
This sequence comes from Picea mariana, assembly GCA_032191745.1. Taxonomy (NCBI): domain Eukaryota; kingdom Viridiplantae; phylum Streptophyta; class Pinopsida; order Pinales; family Pinaceae; genus Picea; species Picea mariana. The sequence goes on from JASDQU010338092.1 coordinate 2,760, forward strand.
AACTTGTTTCAAGTTCTCAAGATTAGGATAGATAACACCTTTGTGTACAGAGACTCTGTAAGGAGTGCAGAAGCCGGGAAACCCTTTGAGGTTTTAGAGACAGAAAGCTCAGGACGAAGAGTGCCTTTATGCACAGAGAAACAACTGCAAGGAGCACCGAGGTGGAGAAACCCTTTGGAGGGTTCAAATATTGATAAAGGTCAGGAGGGATAGTGTTTTTAGAAAGCAAGCGAGGTCTAAACCCATCAGTCTCGCAGAGGAAGAAAAGGTTGAGGCCTTTGAGATTTCAGAAAATATTCCCAGGAGAAGGAAGAAAACACATGCTCAAAAAGGAGCTACAGCTGCCATCAGATATGGATGCACAGATCAATAGCCATCGGATCTAGGAGGAGTTGCATGAGGTTTAATCCTCGTATGCAAAGGAGTGGAGCAGTCAGATTTTGGCATTTCGGAAATCCCGATGACAAGAGACCGGGGCACTTCACGGTGAAAACCCTGAAGTCGCGAAATGCGACTTGCCTTTGGAGAAAAAACTTCAGCATTTCAGCATATCGGGGTTTCAAATACTGGGAGGTCGAAGGAGAGAACATTTTTCGTGGAGGATTCACGAAATCATGAATCCCGAAGTCCCAAAAACTTCACACAATCAAGGTTTCGAGGAGATCCTCGAAAGGAGAATTTCAGTATTTCGGCTACCGAAAGATGTAGGGGTAAGAGTTTGGAACTCTTGACCCATAGAATCCCAAAAGAATCTGAGTCGTTGGATCAGGGAGGCTCACTGTCGTTGATATTTCTCAGGAGGAGGACCAGAGTTTCAGGATTTTGATACTTCGATATTTCGGATACCAGAAGTACGAGAGTACAAAGGATTGTTGCGTCGGGATTAGCAAAGTTCCAAAACATGAATTCCCGAAAGCATAGGAGGAGTATTGTCGGGTCACGAAGACAGGATCAGATTTCGACATACTGAGTTTTGGGATTTCGGAAGTCCTAGAGACAAGGAATTCGAGCTCTTGGGGATGAAAACCACGAAGTCGCGAACATGATGCAACCTTTGGAGGAGAAAGCAGCTAAGGATTTTGGAATTTTGGGGATCGACTTTTCGGTTGTTCTAAGGAGAAGGAGTTGGGAACTTGACATCAAAAGTCCCGAAGTCATGAAATGCGATGCGCCTATGGAATAGGGCTATGGACACGTGGAAGGTGGTCAGGATTTTGGGAAAAGGCCCAAAAGATTTTAGTACTAGAAGAAGTGGCTATTTTGACATTTCGGGAACCGGAAGGTTGAAAGATAGAGGACAGGAGGAGCCTTACCTTGCGATTCCCTGAATCGTGAAACCCCGAAGGGGCAGTTTCCAGGACATTTTGGCATTTCTACAACCGAAGATTTGAATGACAAAGAATAGAAGGGAGAACACTCGCTTCACAATTCCCTGAATCACAAAAAGTCGGTGGAATATTATCATGGGCCATCATTTCGGCATTCCGGGTACTGGGTACTCGAGAGACCAGGAGTCGGGAGCCTGGGAGTCTTGACTCACGAAACAATGAAACGTGAAGACCCTAAAGGCTAAGGGAGGGGTCAGTTGAGGTGTTGTGCCTTTTTGGCATTTCGGAGACTGGAAGTCCAAGAGGACAAGGAGCCGGGGAGAATTCGCTCATAGGAGTCCTGAAACCCTGAAAAAAAACCCGAAAGGTATGTCGGGTCAGAACAGAGAGAAGAGCGCTAAGGAAAAAGGGCGCGTGCAAAATTTTTTTTGAAGACCTGTGCCAGAGGAGAAAAGGGGGACCTATGGATTTGTTCGAAGGGTTCTAGCAAGAGCTCGAAAAGCTAATTCAGCTTAGAAGAAGAACGATCGGAGGTCAGTGGACCCTGCTAAGGTAGGGGGTCTGCATCACCAGGATCTTAGATCTATGGATCCTTTGGGTTCTTTCCTAGCCATTGGATTTACAATGTAGTCTGCCCGACATTGACTGCTTCGGGAGGACAGGGATGCGGTAACATCAAAATTCTCGAATCTTGAAGTAATAAGAGTCGTCGATTCGAGGACACTTCAAGATTGTTTTAACTGTCAAATATAGGTGGTGGTCAGCCTAACGCTGACCAACTCCTGGAGAATGAAGAATTTCACCCGATGAAACCCCTGAATGTCGAATTTACGAAGCAGCAGAGGTCGTTGAGCTAAGGGTTATGTGGACCTACCCTGGTCGGGAGATCGAAGGGCATGAAGGATGATTAGTCAGGAGTGACGTGGTGTAGTGACATCATCCATGGTGACATGGACCCAAGTTTGACGTGTCACATGTCACTCATATTCGTGCATATCACATACCCTATAAACCCATTGGAACATGACACGTGTCACCATTGGCCCCTTACACATGTCAGCCCCTGGTACGATCCCACCTAGCCAAAGCGGTTGGTGAAGTGACCGAAACTTTGGGATTCTGGGACTCTGGACTCCAGAGGAATTGGGGTATGGTATTATAGAGAGTCCAAAAGGCCCAAAGTGTCAAAGTCCATCCTAGCCGTTGGCACCGGGAGACACATGCCACCAGATCCTGTACTCCAGAGTTTTAACACATCGGAAGGAAGCAAGCATAAAAGGTTGAATATCACTAAAGTCTCAGGGAGACGAAGGAGATCTGAACTATCCATAAAATGGGACGTGTGTCAATATATCATTAACTCAATAGGAGAGCCACTTCGAAGGATTTGAATCTTGGTGCTTTGAAAATCCTCGAAGCCTGGAGTAATGGATAGGATCTCAATCATCCATCATTTGGGGACATGTGGTGGGCGATTTGTTACTTCAGAGGATAGCCCCTTCGAAGAAAAATGGAACAAGAACTCTTGAAGTCTCGAATCCCGGAGTTCACCTGAGCCGTCGATATCAGAGTACAAGTGTTAGGAGATCTACCACTCTGGACGAAGGCTCGTTGCAAGAGTTGATAACTCCCGAAGGCCGAAGTGTCACAGTTCATCATAACCATTAGTAGTGGAGGACGTGTGTCAGGAGATCTGATACTACAGAAGGATTTCACTCTAGAGATTCATGTGTGTGAAGACTTGGGAACTGCCAAATCCTGGAGTCCCGAAGTGAATCCAAGCCTTTGATTGTCTGAGGACACGTGGCATTGCATTCTGAGCTTCAAAAATTTTCCACTCTAGAGGATTCACGTGGTGGTTGGTTGAAATTTCCCGAAGCGTCGAAGCCCGAAATTGTTGTGGGTCATTGATCTGAAAGGAGAAGTGTGCACCGTTGATTAGCAAGGGGACACATGGAAGACGAAGGTCCATTCTGTTCAAAAGACACTTCGGAGGATTTATGGAGTGTGCATGTGGATTCAGCTGAAGCCCAAATTTTTAAGGAAGAGACTGGGCTATAGATCTCAGTGAGGAACAAGGACCGTTGATCATGTTTATGTTGTTCTAGAGGATTGTGCCTCTGAAAGAATTGTTCACAGTGTGAGGCGAGAACGTCCGAAGAGATTTGGGAAGCCATAACTTGCAACCCAAGGCTTAGATTTGAGCCTGGTAGCAGTAATTAGAACGCGATAGGTAAGTAGAAGAGGATGAAGACCTCAAACAAAGGATTTGAGATGCTAAGGAGAGAAAAATTTTGATGCCCCATCCCTAGGAAATATACTTAGGGGTTGGGTGTGTTACATGCAAACAATATTGGCATGCACATGGTGTAGAGCCTGGGGAAAAAATCGAAGGAAAATTTAAGAGAAGGAAATTCTGCAAGATAAGAGTGATGAATAAATACTTAAACATTCTTACCTGGTGCAGGACCTAAACCCTGCAAAGTGAAAAAAACAACTCTAACTGCCGGCGTAGGACCCCAACCTTGCAAAGTTGAAGCAAAAAAAAGCAAGCAGCAAGCAAGAAACTAGTGAGCAAAGAACGAATACGAATGAAACTATGGTATCAAAACTTACTTGTAAATGATGAACGACAGAATCGTAGGTCCAATTGAGAGTGCAAGATCTCAACCCTCCAAAGTGCAATAATAGGTCCTAGAACTACCCAAGATTTTCATTCCAAGTCCTCCAACTTGTTTTCTATATATCTTACTGAAAAATGTCACCGACAAAGATGGATAATGCCTGGAAATGGTGTGCAATTTTGTTACATATTAGCTATTGTTGCACCATACCTAGCCCTTTTACACCTACCTGCAATTTTCTTCAACAACAACATATTGCAAAGGCAACAAGCTTCACATCGTATTTTTCATGTGAAATACATGGTTCGATTCCCGTATGGGATACATAGGTACTCATTCTCAGGAAAGCTGGGAATATCATTGAGGGCAAGGTGCGAAGGCTAAAGAATTCATTATTTAATTGAGGCGTTAGATTTCCATTTCATCACATACGACAAAGGACTGGGATTTGTAATGCTAGAAAAAATGGCAGCCAGAGTTGTGCAGACGATACTGGCATGCACATGGTGCATATCCTAGGGAAAAAATGGGAGGAAAATTTAAGAGCAGGAAATTCTGCAGGATAAGAACGATGAATACATAGTCAAACATTCTTACCTCGTGCAAGAGCTAAACCCTGGAAACTGCAAAAAATAGCTCCAACTGTCAGCACAAGACCCCAACCTTGCAAAGTCGAATAAAAAAAAAGAAAGCAGCAAGCAACAAACTAGTGAGCAAGCATAGACAGGTCCAACAGTAGGTGTAGGACCCCAACCCTGCAAAAATTGAACCAAACAAGAAGAAGCAACAACCAACGAACTAGTGAACCGGTAAAGAATATATGTATGTTTAATGATGACTAAATTTCATTCCAAGCATACAAGAAATATGAAACATATGACAACCATGCCAGTGGAAATACTTAAACATTATTACTTGCAAACTGTAAACAACAAACAACAAACAACGAATACGAATGAAACTATGGTATTGAAACTTACTCATCAATGATGAATGACAAAATCGCAGGTCCAATTGCAGGTGCAAGACCCGAACCCTACAAAGTGAAAAAGTAGCTACAACTGCGGGTGTAGTACCCCAACCTTGAAAAGTTGAAGAAAACAAAATCAAGCACCAAGCACCAACAGGTCAAACTATAGGTGCAGGACCTCAACCTTGAAAAGTTGAACCAAATAACAACAAGCAACAGTCGACTAGCCAACGAACCAATGAACAAGCAACAACGAGTGAACCAGTAAACAATATATGTATCTTCAATGATGTCTAAATTGCATTCCAAGTATAGAAGAAGTATGAAACATATGATGGCTATGCAAGTGGCAGTGGACAACAATATAGTCCAAATTCACTGCAACATTGTATGAAAAAAATCGAGGAAAAATATACTGTAACATGCCTATTTAGGTAAACATTTAAAGTTGTTAGGCCTGTTTAAGGGCCTCACGCTATGTAAACATTTAAGTTGTCAAGCCTATTCAAGTACCGCAAAAAGAGTTTCAATGCTAAAAAATTTGGTATGTAAACATTTCAATAAAAATAGAAACAATAAAAAAATTAATAATAATAATAAAAAATAGCGTCGATACTCAAAACTTTCGGTATTGAAACATTTCAATAAAAATAAAAGATTTAAAAAAGAGCATCCATGCTCAAAACTTTGGATATCTAAACATTTAAAACATTGGGAATAGCAAATCTGGCAATAAGACTTCCAATCTATTCTCCAATCAAATGATGACATATAAGGTTTTTTTATTATATAAAAAATAATGTTTTTAGTTCTCTAGTTCGAACAATAGAGATGATGCAAAATTTTTGAGTCAAAGGACATATTAATATGAAGTCAACGAATTACTATAGTCCCTCTAAGCCTTCGGCATGGACTAATAATAGAACTTAAGGTACTAATATTAATATAATTACTTATGATATTATTAAGGGTAAGAAAAACCATACTAATAATATTAAAAAGCTAGAGAGTGAAAGAATTAAACAGAGAAGTGAAGAAAATCAACAAACAACAAAAAGAAAAAGAAAAGGAACATGAGTAACCAGATCAAATTTGAATCTTCGTAGATAATCCTTGAATTTCTTCCACAATTCGATGTTTTGTCAGTTAATGTTGAGGTGTGAGTACATTGGTTCTTGATGTCCACTCCATGCTTTTTAATCCTAATATTGAAGGAGCCTCCAGTTTCTCAATATAACATTTTCCACATGAACACTCTACTTTGTATAGTCTTTTATCTTTTAATGGTAGAGCTTGTCTTTAATAGATCTCATTTTCTATTATTTTCTATTTGATAGTTTGTACTAGTTTCAAAGAGGTCACGATCTGTGGTGGCTTTAGTTTTATGTATAATTTTTCTTTCAAAACTAATGTAACCTAATGTGTAGTGGCTTTAGATTTACCTTTGTATAAATGATCTTGAATCTAAACACTTGCATATTGGGCCTAGGGTTGGAATTTCAAATGAATGTTACCCATCAAATTTAACGTTTATAACCAAATTACTAAACGTTTTACAGATTTTAAAGTTGTTTAATGATGGTTACACTGAAGTGTTGGTTGTATATGACGGTTAAATTGCCTTGTGACGTGTAATTTACCCATCAACTTACATCCCTGATTGGGCCTCAAGTCAACGAATATATATGCCACAATGTTAAATCGTGCCACAAGACAAAGATTGCAAGGTTCTTTTGCTCTACTTTTCGATACTTTTCACATTAACCAATATTACTAACATTTCTTTAAAATAAGAATGGATTTGGATAAAGTGTTATAATACTTGGGAAATTGGAAAATAAAATAAAGTAATAATAAATTTAAGGCTGTTTAAATAATATTATTTATAATATTTTTATTAAATATATAGAAGAACAATTATATTAGTAAATTAATAATAAATTTAATATAATTATATTAGTAAAATAATAATAAATTTAATATCATTCAATTAATAATTATTCACAAATTATATATATGTAAATGATGATGATTAACATCCACTAAGACCTAATTGGTTTATCGGACCTTAAGAGGGTAAATGATTACTTGTGATTCTTTAGAATTTTGTTTTTGTGCTCAAAAAGCATTAAGAGAAGCTTTCCAAGATCACCATACTTTTGTTGAGTTAAGAGGTTAGGAAGGTTGGTAGTGTGATCAATATTTTGAAAACGAGATCTAATATGGGTATAGGATGGACAATCTAAGACAAAGTGCTTTTCATATTCAACCTTGTTAGTGTCACAAATGTGACACACTCTTTCATCCCATGGAGTTTTAGGAATTGACCAACGCCCAGTTTCACTATGGAGCTCATGAGAATTTGTTCTTATCTTAGCAATGCTTATTTTTTCCTTTACACTTGGCAAAACAGATAGATAATTTTGATATTCTAGATTAGGGTTGATTACATCTTTATAATACCTTAATTTTATTTTTTCCTCTAACTCTTTATCACACCACATTTTTTCCTTAAATTTTGATTTGACATTTTTTTTAATAGTATCTTTATTCTGCAAAATGGTTTCTTCCACAATTCTCCAATAGTTTATCCAAGACTGGGAGTCTTTATGCCATCCTCGCTTAAGTCGATGGTGGTTATGACTTGATTTGGAAGCAATTTTAGGTAGCCTCTTATCTTCCATGTTGTTTAACTTGTTCTTATACATTAGGTATCTAGTCATAGCCATCCTCTCAATGGGGGCGAGGCTTGTTTCTATGAGGAGGATGGGATAGGGCGTATTTCCTTTAATTTTGAGATTATAGGTTATAAAATTCCTTTTTATTTGCTCTATCTTTCTCCGGGATTCACGAGAGATACTACAACCCTAGACTTCACATCTATAAAGAATAACAAGTGTAACAAGAGTCTCAAACAAGAATTTCTTCTTATCCCAACTCCAAAGTTCAGCTGATTTACAATTGTTTTCAAGCCCATAATAAGCTTTCCATCCCCCAATAATCCTTTTCTCAATGCTATAATTCCAATTAAGATTGTGGTGAATATCAATTCCAAGATATTTGTATGAAGTCACTTCTTCCAAGTTGTTGTTGTCATATACCAAGGTATCATAAGGGATCTTATTAGATTTAATAATCATGACCTTAGTCTTATCAGTATTAACAATCACACCCATATTGGAGCAAAAATCCTTGAGGATTCTTAGTTGGTTTTCAAGATCATGGGGACTCCTTGCCATAAGAATGATATCATCGGCATAAAGAAGAAGATCGATGACTATAGCAGTGAGAGTAGGGCCGACACAACCTGCTTTTTCCAAGCATTCTTCTAATTTATCAATGTATATGCCAAAAAGGGTAGGGGATAAGGGACAACCTTGTTTGACTCTAATATTGCAGTTAATACCTCTTGACCAGCCCTTAGTGTTTTTAAACTTAGAAATAATGTTCTCATACATCCTTATTGTAGTATCCCTCAACTCGAGAGGCACTTTTATCTTTTCCAACCTATTACAAGGGTTTTTTCTAGGAACCATGTCAAAATATTTTCTAAAGTCAAAAAAACAACAAAAAATATTGGTTTTAGTATTGAAAAACTCCTCTGCAATGATCCTAAAGTTAACAGGATGGTCCACAGTTGAATGATATCTCCTAAACTCAGCCTGGCCTTTAGCTCTTTTACCGTGACTTTCTAGCCAAATGCTAATCTTCTTTTCCAAAATAATTCCATAAAGCTTGGCCAAAATCGGGCTAATCATAATGGTCCTATAATTAGAAGGAATGTTTTTATCCCCATTTTTAAAAATAGGAACAATGAGGATTTGCGTCCAGGGTTTAGGGAAGCCTTTCTTGACTGCTAAATTGAAGAGCTTGTGTATGTGAGGGATAAGGATTGGCCCTCCGATTTTAAAAATTTCAGCTTGGTAGCCTTTAATGTCCTTATCTTTTCCATTTGTGAGTCACTTAACCCTGAACTCTATGCAATCTAAAGAAAAAACTTCTTCCTTTGTAGGGAAAATAGGAATTGTGTCCATGGCATTAGGGAACTCGTAAAGACTTTTAAGGTAGGAATTCCAGTCCGTTAAGGGAATCCTATTATTTTCTTTAGTATTGCGTTTTAGAATTTGGCTCCAAAACTTATTAGGATCCAACTTGTATAGTTGTGAAAGTTGCTCTTGCC
>JASDQU010338093.1:0-12520 GCA_032191745.1 Picea mariana
CTTGGAGAATTCGGAAGAGGTCTTGAACTGGTAGAAGAAGACGAAGATGATGATGATGGAGGAGAGGGTGGTGGAGAAGCACCATTCCCTCCATTTCCGTCTGGAGTTTTTTCACCACTGCTTCCCTTATGCCTTCAAGGGTTGGAGCCTTCACCTTGCGACAATATGTTCCTTTCCATCAAGATCTTCATCATCTCTCTCATCTCCATGACATCCTTTCTGAGATCTTCATCTTCACCAAGAACACATTCATGACTTTCTGCATGAGCCATGCTTGGTGAATGCCTCCCTGAAACTTGCGGTGATGGTATATGCTTCCTCCTTGTTGGATGAGAACTTGGCTCCACAAGTTGACCTTCTCCTCTTGTGAGTTTCAAACTTGTGATCATCATAAACAAAACACTTGCAAAACAATCAAGTCTTCAAAAACCAGTGCTCTGATACCAACTTGATCTAAAAATGAAGAAGACTTGAAATCTTGAAATTATTGCAATGTAAATGTTATGTGTTTAAAGCAAATGGATCAACTTTGCAACACATAAATTAAGGGATTAATCATGCAAAATACACATAGACATCAGCATAATCAATGAACATAAACACATAAACACAACAATTGATAAAGGAGTTCACCCCTCTCTTGGGCTACATCTCCTGGTCCAGCTTCCAATGAATCATTATTATTAATTGATCAAAGTGCTCAAAAACATGTCTTACAATGCTCAAACTGACCAACTGACTACTCCAATGGCTTCAGAGCATCCAAAAACCCCTATCTAGGCTTTTTCGGCACCTCAATCGATCGAAAAACGAAGAAGTTAGACCTCCTGGAAGTCCCCCCTTCAAGCTTGTTGTCTCTGCATCTACAAAACACACCCTTGTCAAATGAACCTGGCACACATGCAATATATAGCGTAAAAACCCAGCACCATGTGCAACCGTGTCAATGGTGCAAATTGTAGGACGGTTATGGGAGCGCCAACCCCTAACCGCCTAGCACCTGGGCACATGGCGGGTTATAACATGACCTCAAGCTTTAAAACTTAACCGTTTGCCAACCGTTTGAAACCAAGACTTAATCCCCCCCGCGCGCTTCATATGGTCACATGTATAAAATCACATGACCGGAGCTCCATTCCATTGTACCAACGCCCACGCATAAATGTTATAACATGGTCATATGTATTGAAACATGAAACCACGGGTCGGGGCTAAGCCCCGGCCCGACCCCCCCGCCATTTTAAACAATAATCAAATTCAAATATGTTTGAAACCATATGGTTAATAAGAACCAATGGATGGTGCGCTGGTAGGGCAGCCATTGTCAAATCTTACACCGGTGGGGAGGTCCGGGGGTCGAACCCCATAGACTCCAATACATTTTAATAAACAAAACAATCAACCAATACCGGGGTGCCACGTGGCAGCCCATGATTGGGCCACGTGGCACCCAATCACTTGACCAAATAATGCCACATGTCGAGATATCATTCGCCCTCAATTGGAAACCAAACTCTGCCACATCATCACATGCCACATCATCATACAGTCGTACGGCCTTGCCACATCAGCCTGTACGGACTATACAGTCAGCGCCCTTTTTTTGCCTGTTTGAATTTATGAACATATTGCAATATCTCTTGCTCCCGATGTCCGTTTGAGACAAAACAGGTTGCGTTGGGTTCAAAACGATGAGGCCTACGCTCCTGTCTGTTTTGAAGTGATTCCAAGCACTTTGAATTTTTGAGCAAAATTTGATCCCCTGATCATCGCATGTTCAAACTAGACGACCTCTCCCCATTTTACGCACGGTTATATATTTTTTGGAATAAACCTTGATATAGTTTGGTGTCTTAATATATATATATATATATATATATATATATATATATATATATATGAGGTGGCATACCTTAATGACCTCCGTGAATATATAGCATGTGGTTACACTGAATACCGTGGAATCAGGTGTTGGGAACATTCAATCCCCCATTTTTTACACCAAAAACAATATTAAAAATCTTACATATAAGTCTTCACACATATGGTTAAGTGATAAACCTCATGGTGCAATGGTAAGACTTTGGTATTGTGTGGATGAGGTCAGGGGTTCAACTTTGGTCAACCCATAATTTTGTTTGATAGCAAAAAACACCATTGAGCCAATCAATACTTCCACATTGAGACTCACGATTGGTCCACTTGTGCAATCATGGTACGGTTAGATGCCACATGTCCTTGTCAGATCTGTCCACTTGGATTGCACAATTGGCTTGTCACCTTGCCAAATCAGCTATACCATATGCCATGTGTCACATTGTGAGGTTTCCATGTCAATGTTGTATGACCTGTATGGATGTGCCACGTGTCTCCCTTCCAATGGTGCCATGTGGCATCCCCTTTTTCCTGTTTTTAACAAAATTTAAATGACCAAAATTTTCTCATACGAACTTTGTTTGAGGTATTTTTTTTACCATTGGAAAGATATCTTAGAGGTCTACATAATGAAGTTATTTTAGAGAAAATTTGAGATGATTAAATTTTGAACATTTTTAGATCCTCCCGAATCTCTTTGAGTGTTCTAGATACTCCTAGTTCACTCAGTGCACCCTCTTAATAGGGTTTCAGTGCGACATGTTCACAGGGTTCCAGTGCAACCTCTTCAGGGTTTTCAGTATGGCCTATTAGATACAACTCTCAGGGTGAACAATCAGTTTGTTGGTGTAAATATCCTTCTGGAGACATCTAACTAATGTGCTTGGCCTCTTGGATGCAATATTTGTTATTTTTTTCTATTCGACCTTCCATTCTCTCTACATGCTTCAAATCTAGGGTGTGCTTGGTTTCATCAGATTCGGTTGTCATTGAATGCTTCATATCTAGTGGGTTCCTAGCATTCTTGGCCTCAATTATCCGTGCTTGCAACAATTTTACACTCTTGTCCTATGTTCTAGAGTGTCTAGAAACCGAGGATCTCATCTAAGTATGCCCAAGATCATATGGTTTTTGTTCAGAACTCCCAGCTCCATATCAAATTAGTTGGTGGACGAAAATCATGTCACCTCTTAAAGAACCATCCACAATGGACTCAACATCCAATTTGTCTACACCAATTCAATATTTAGCTCTATATCTTCATGAGTTATTCTGTATGCAACAGAGATGAGATCCAACACCCATGCAAGACGATATATGTTTTCAATTGCCCAATTTTTTCAACCTAATGAATGGAGAGACTATTGATTCTTTGATATGCAATCTCTCCAACTACTTCAAGACATGTCTCGAAATGGATGAGGACATGAAGCTTCAGATCATAAGCTTGCAGCTCGAGATAATTGTGCATGTTTGGTGGGATACTTAGCATGACAAATTTTCATTGGTCATTGAGACAGGTGAGCCGACAACTCCAATTCCTACACACCTCACTTATTGGGATCAATTTTTCTAGGCATTAAGAGATTGATTATATCCCATGATATATGACTAGAACCTCCTTGCTAAATGGTTGCATCTTTGACAAATTGAAAATTAGTCAATACAAAGATATGCCAATTTCTTCTATAAGTTGTGCATACAACTATGTGTATTTTCGATCTGGAAGAGGCATTAATTGTTAAATTTAATTCTTGTTTATTTAAGGCTAATGAATGGAGAGACTATTGATTCTTTGATATGCAATCTCTCCAACTACTTCAAGACATGTCTCGAAATGGATGAGGACATGAAGCTTCAGATCATAAGCTTGCAGCTCGAGATAATTGTGCATGTTTGGTGGGATACTTAGCATGACAAATTTTCATTGGTCATTGAGACAGGTGAGCCGACAACTCCAATTCCTACACACCTCACTTATTGGGATCAATTTTTCTAGGCATTAAGAGATTGATTATATCCCATGATATATGACTAGAACCTCCTTGCTAAATGGTTGCATCTTTGACAAATTGAAAATTAGTCAATACAAAGATATGCCAATTTCTTCTATAAGTTGTGCATACAACTATGTGTATTTTCGATCTGGAAGAGGCATTAATTGTTAAATTTAATTCTTGTTTATTTAAGGCTTTCCCTTGTGAAGTTGATTTTTTCGATAGTCCTTCTTTCGACAAGGAATTTCTTCAAGCCTTAGTTATGGAGCATAAAGTGGATCCTAAAATCCTCTCTCCCCAAACGAAATATGGTCCTTCTAATGCTAGTCCTCCTCATATTGGTCCTTCTAATGTTTCCCCTACCTCACCTCCACATGCGCCATGGTGTACATTTCACAAGACCAACTCACATGCATCGATTGACCATTAGACACTTCAGAAGCTTCACACCAATAAGATTTTATTTGTAGAGGTGGCTCAACCAGATTCCCTTGAACCTCCTAACGTAGTTTCTCTCAAGAATCCTATAGAAGCTGAACATTCTCTGATCTTGATGATTTCTATTGAACCCAACACCTCTTATGTGTCTCTATTTACACATAATTGTCAAATTAAGCATGAGTTGGCTACCCTAATCCTAGAAATTGGAAGCCAAAAGAACCCTGTGGCCCAGGAGTTGGTCCAAGGTCTTCACCTCCCCACCACTCTACACTCAATGGTGTGTGATGGCTCTCCCATAGATTATGTATATTTGTTACTTGGCCTTCTCTACCAACAATCCAAACACATTGTCTATCATGCTAAATCACATCAATACCACTTACAATATGAGGGTCACACCTATGTTCTTCCTTCGGATGCTATTAAATCCACCCAACCTATTACCAAACAAGTGGTTGTTAATAGAGTTAGTCTGATCCAATGTGTCTATTTATGCTTGGTTTGCCCCATTAAACTAAACAACTGAAATCACCCTGTACCCCCTTGCATGGCTTCCCTGCTCCATGAATTTGCACATGTATGGACCCAACCCATGGAACTACCCCCGTCTTTCTCTATTGAGAACACACTTGATCTGATTCCTAGTGCTTCTTTTCCCAATGACCCATCATATCGCATCTCTCCTTGTGAGGTTGATAATATAGAACACCAAATTATTCAACTTTTGAATTCGGGCCATATTCCACCTTCATTGTCGCCATGTGCATCCCCCGCCTTTATTATCCAAAACAAACATGATTTAGAATGGCACTTAGTGACCAACTATTATGCCCTTTATAAATCCACTATTAAAAACTGCTACCCCCACCCCAAATTGAGGATTTACTGGACCAATTACAAGACGATTATTCCTTCAAAAAGATAGATTTGACAGTTGGCTACCATCAAGTTTGTATGAAGGAAACAACTCATTTCGGTAAGGGCATGTTCATTTATCTTGATGATATATTGGTATTCAGTAATTCTTGGATATAACATTTTCTAGACATCCACAATGTCCTTGAGCTACTATGGGGACATACACTTCATATGAATAAATTATATTTTGGACACATGTCAATTCAACATTTGGGACTCATACTGGACATAGAAGGGTTTCGATCCGATTGATCTTAGGTACATGTTTTGGCACAATGACCAGCCCACTCCAATGCCTATGACATCCATACTTTTTTGGTAGAGGTTGGGAGCCACTTCGCTCAGCTTCAAACTGCATTATACTCTACACTTTTTCTCCATTTGTCGGATATGAATCACCCTTAGATATTAAGACAATTGCATCTCAGTTCATCATTGGGGACATACTTAAACAAGGAGGTCACCCTTTGGCATATCATTCAAAAACTATTATGGAGGCCAATATTGACTGCAATACCTATTTCCATATTGTGGAGGCCAATATCGAGCCATGTACTCCTATGACTTCTCTCCCTTCAAAGTGTGTGTTGGGTTTCAAACCCTTGCACCCTAGGAGATTCCCCTTACCCTCAATTCATTTGGGTCTACACATTAGCATTAGGAAGAACAATTAGCCCATTTTTTTTATCCAAACCATAGCTTAGTGCCATACTCAAGTAACAACTTCCTTGCAAGGAGATTAAGATCATACCAATAAAAGGCATGATAATCATCACACTAAGTTGTTCTTTCAGATAATAGATCGTATGTGGATCTTGAAGGACACTCGTTGATTCAAAGACCAACATCATATGTTGCAACTATTGTAATATGGCCCCTTCATTGTTATGGAATGCATTAGAGAGAAAACATATCTCCTCTACTTGTATTCACAGCTCGACATCCAGGATGTGCTTAATGTTAACAAACTCAAGCTGTTTCAAACACTTATCCTTGAAGAAACAATCTATTATGACACAAATGGGGAATATATCATAGGTTAAATGTATAGGATATAACCCCAAGAGGTTGCATATATGGGGATAAATGTACATGTAATGTGTGTGTGTGTGTGTGTGTAATAGGGTCAGCCTAATACTAAAGGGGGATCACATGTATATATATATATATATATACACACACACATGTGAATTGTTATGTATAAATGTATTTGGTTATGTGGAGGAGGTTCTCCTATTCTTTAAGGAGTTATTGTGTAACTTATCTATCTTGGGATTTTTATTCATGCTCACATTTTGTACATGGTGTGTACTTCTATCATGTTATGATAATTTAAGCATTTAGATCATAACATAGTCATAATTCATCATCCAGTGGATAATATTTCAGATTTTCAGCCTTCTCTGCTCGCTAATAAAATTCTTGACTCCAGGACTAGAACCACTCACCAAAAACAATATATTTCATATGTTGTGGGTTGAAAGGGAAAGACTCTAGGTCATTCCAAATGGATGTCTGCAAAGACATTGAAAATCACTTTCACTCATTTGATGGTGGAAACATGTTTTCTTATGGATCTAAATATGGAGGAATTGGGCCACTTATAAGAATGCACCCATTACTTTGCCACTTAGGATAAGGAAGGTACTCCATAATTTAATTCTTAGCAATTAGTTTGCTATATCAATTTCTATTGTAAACAAACTCTCCCTACGTAAATGCTTAATAATCTAGTTATCTACAACAACTTATATTATAAAAGGGCATTCGATAATTAAATTTTAAGCATTTTCGTTAGCTACAACAATTTCAATTGTAACTATTTAATAAATGAGAAGGAAAAATATGCCTTGTAGATAAAAGGATCCCCTCTCTCATTTCATAGTTTTTTTTGGTCTAATTGTTTTTCTCCTTTTTGACTTGTTCTCTGATTTTCCTTTCCTGTACGTGTCTTATGTTTCTGTCTGTTCTTACATAGCACATGCAATTGTTGTTTTGAGTTTCAAATCTGCATTGTTATTAGTATACAAGTGACATGGTCACACTATCATGTACACTTACTAATTCCCCAACTTCATGTTAACAATCCATAACATTAATTTGTAGATACATCTAGTTTACAATACAAGCTAAACTATTTGTTATGTTGTTTTATTACCAAAAATGTTCATACAATTGGTTAGTGAAGCATGATGCACCATATTCTGAAATTGATGTCTTCCTTAGTATTTTCTCATATTACATATTCTTTCTTATGTTTTTCCTATAAAATTAATTTGTTTATTCTATAAAATTAAAATATATTTAATTTCAAAAAAATGTTTAATATTAATATATAATTTAAGAAGAAAACCTAAATATTAATTAATTTGCTTATTCTATAAAATTAAAATATATTTAATTTCAAAAAAATGTTTAATATTAATATATAATTTAAGAAGAAAACCTAAATATTAATTAATTTGTTTATTCTATAAAATTAAAATATATTTAATTTCAAAAAAATGTTTAATATTAATATATAATTTAAGAAGAAAACCTAAATATTAATGTTTACATATTATGATACACATTTTAATATAAGTTAAGAAAATGTAATGTCTTTTATTTTAAATTAAAATAATAATACCTTCAAAGTTAAAGTCAACCAAAGTATTATTTTATTTTATATAAATTATTAATTTCAAATTTAATAATAACCCTTCTAGAGAATTCATTCACAATAAATGGTTAATCCACACTCATTTTGTAGAGAAGTCATTCACAATAAAGGGTTAATCCACTCCAATTAGTAGGTTGACATGACTAAAGGGTTCATCATTTTGTACATAAGATATTCACATTAAAGGGTTAATCCAGTCCAATTAGTAGGTTGACATGGCTAAAGGGTTCATCACATTTGACACAAACTGATGTCTATGGCAACATGCCATGTGAATATTGCCATGTGAATATTACTCATGCAGACATGTCATTAGTTAAAACATAGAAGAAAGTTAATTTTTAATCTAAACGCATAACCCTTTGTTTTGTAGTTTTCTAAGCTCCATGTAATTCTTAATATTAGGATGATGAGTAAGAATTAATAATATCAGTATGATGAGAATGAATTAAGGTTCTAATTTCAATATAAAAATAATGAGACAACAATGTTGTAATTCCAATACGGATATTACCAATAATCTGGTTCTGCGGTAAGAACCCGTTGCAACGAATCGCAGAACCACAGAAATATAAGAACTCATTGCAGAAGTTGTAGAATAAGAGGCCAATTATTAATAAAATGGACCACCAAACAGAATAAAATAAGTTTATGGACCATCGAACCATAAAATAACTTGTTGTAATTTAACCGCACAACGAAGTGGCCATGATCTATGGGATCCCTAACTCATGTCTACCACAAATATGTAAATACTTTTTCTCGTGGAGTAGACGAGAATGTTTAACTTTCCACGGAGGCCATAAGTATTTGCTTTGGATAGCTTGGTGCCAATTAACTGCTTTGAGAGATCATGGTCTAAGATTTCTCCAAGCAGCCAGGTTGGATGCTGCTTAGCTCTATTTTTGCTTTGCAGAGTAGTTTTGGCACTCCTCTTAATGGCTCAACTTGTAACTTATATAAGTAAATCTCATAAAATTAGTAAAGTAAATCCCATAAAATTAGTAAATCCCATAAAAATATATAAAGTTGAAATTTTGTTTCTTAATATTTTAAGTTTAAATTTTATAAATAAAAAGGAAAATATCATTATATTATTAATTAGTAATATTTTATTAAAAAATTGCTATATATTGTATAAATTATGTATATTGTATAATTTCTATTCAAGATAAAAAACATTTTGTTTTATAAACAAAATTCTAAAAAATTACAAGTAAATAGTAAGTAATCCTCTCTTAAAGTGAGATAGAACAATTTTATCTTAGTAGTCTATCCAGAAATATTATTATATATATAATGACATCATTTTGCTATTTTGTAGATATATATACCAAGATTATATTCATAATTAATTTTAAATTATTGAATTTTTATTTGAAATGTTTATATCATATTATTTTGTAGATATATATATCATGATTATATATTTATAATGTTATTATTTTTTTCCATGGAAGAAAACTTAATTCTATTCATAGTGAATATTAATTTTAATTTATTGAATTTTTATTTGTAATGTTTATATCATATTATTGAATTTTTATTGTAATGTATAGTCATCAATCTTCTTCTTTATGTCCATGATATCTCTCTTATGGCAATGAGTTTCCATGATCTTGAAAACCAACTAAGAATCCTTAAGAATTTTTCCTCCAATATGGGTATGACTATTAATACTGATAAGACTAAGGTCATGCTTATTAAATCCAATAAGATCCCTTATGATACCTTTGTATATGACAACAACAACTTGGAGGAAGTGACTTCATACAAATATCTTGGAATTGATATTCACCACAAGCTCAATTGGAATTATAGCATTGAGAAAAAGATTAATGGGGGATGGAAAGTTTATTGTGGGCTTGAAAACAATTGTAAATCAACTGATCTTTTGACTTGGGATAAGAAGAAACTCCTCTTTGAGACTCTTGTTACACCTATTATTCTTTATGGATGTGAAGTCTGGGGCTGTAGTATCTCTCGTGAATCCTGGAGAAAGATAGAGCAAATACAAAAGAATTTTATAACCTATAGTCTCAAAATTAAAGGAAATATGCCCTATCCCATCCTCCTCGTAGAAACAAGACTCTCCCCCATTGAGAGCATGGCTATGACTAGATACCTAATGTATAAGAGCAAGTTAAACAACATGGAAGACAAGAGGCTACCTAAAATTGCTTCAAAATCAAGTCATAACCACCATCGACTAAAGCGAGGATGGCATAAAGACACCCGGTCTTGGCTAAACTATTGGGGAATCATGGAAGAAACCATTTTGCAGAATAAAGATACTATTAAAAAAGCGTCAAGTCAAAATTTAAGGAAAAAATGTGGTGTGATAAAGAGTTAGAGGAAAAAAGAAAATTAAGGTATTATAAAGATGTAATCAACCCTAATCTAGAAGTTCAAAATTAATTATCTATTTTGCCAAGTGGAAAGAAAAAAATAAGCATTTCTAAGATAAGAACTAATTCTCACGAGCTCCATAGTGAAACTAAGCGTTGGTCAATTCCTAAAATGCCTTGGAATGAAAGAGTGTGTCACCTTTGTGACACTAAGAAGGTTGAAGATGAAAAGCACTTTCTCTTATATTGTCCAGCCTATACGCATATTAGATATCATTTTCAAAATATTGATCACACTACCAACCTTCCTAACCTCTTAACTCAACAAAAGTATGGTGATCTTGGAAAGCTTCTCTTAATGTTTTTTGAGCACAGAAACAAAATTCTAAAGAATCACAAGTAATCACTTACCCTCTTAAAGTCCTTAGTGAACATTAATCATCATCATCATCATTCTTCAAACCATATTTATCATGTTATTCTTATAACATATTTTAGTATACTATTTTTTATTTTTTTAGTAAAAAAATATAAAATATTTATTTAAAAATTATTGTTTAATTAATTTTTTCACTATTATTTCTTCTTTATTATTATTCTTAATTAATTTATTTTTTCCTTTTTAAATTAAAAAATTATAAATATATATTTTTTAATTAATTTAATTTTATTATTTTAATAATATAATATAATCTAATTATTTTATTATTCACATTTTAATAATTTTATATTTTAAAATAGTAGTTATACAAAACTAAAACTTAAATAAATAATAAACTATCATATATTATTTTATTAAATAGTCAATTGTAGTTAGAGTGGTTTAAGGAAAGTGGCCAATAATTTTTCCTATAAATATTTGAAACAAATATTTTTTTTATTAAATAACATATATTAAGCTAATTTTTTATTAAAAATTACATAGAAAATTATAATAATATATTTTAATTAAAAATTTTTGTTTTTTTTAAAGTAAGATTGTATAAAAGTTTATCAAAATTTGGGTTACAAAAAACATCCGTTGTTCCAGGTTGTAAAAAGTGAGCTGTCCCAAGGGGAAATCAGTTCAACCAGCTAGTGTTTAAGTCTTAAGTTGTTGAGCATAAAAAAGTATCTAGTGACATTAACAAAACCCAAAATTTTGGTCCCTAACAGTGACCATCATAATAATAATAACTATTGACAGTAGTTGAGATAACAAAGACACTTGGACACACAACATAATAAAAAAGACACCTGGACATGTCACGTAGTGGGGCTGTAATGCTGCCACACGTCCGGGAAGAAGGTGTCGGGTGTCGAGTCCCCGAGAGGAGTTGTCTCCTCCTCGACTGGTGTCCATTCCAGTTGCATGGCATCCTCTGGCTGAGCTGGTGGCACATTCTCCTCCTAGCTTGGTGTGCCGTGCTCCGCAGTTCCCAGTGAGGGAGATGGTACCAATATTGGTGTCGCGGCTCCTTCGGCTTTAGCTTCTTCTGCTAGAGGGTCATGGGCACCTTGCAATGCTGAGAGCAGGTGCAGAAATTGTGATGCCTTGCCATCCAAAATCTCCAGGAGGAACTCGAGGTCATCCAAGTCTCGTCGTAAGTCAAAGACCAGGCTTTGCAACAGTGTGGGGCTCGTTTGCAATTCAGGATTTGGGTCTGTACTGGAGTCTTCTCGTGAGAAGGGTTGTTGTCGTGAGTTTTGTCTTACTTCCGGGCCGTCAATCTGAGAACAAGAATCAAGAGACGGGGCCGGAAGCGACTAGGAAGCCGAGCGAACTAGTGAATTAGGGGGAGCCAATGGACCTGGGTACAAAGCGGAGCCCAAGTTTCCTAGAGCTACTGGGATGAATCCCAACGAATTCCCCGAGACATCAAGCCAATCCATCCTGTGGGAAAACGAGGAAGAAAGGGTCAAGAGGTTGGCTAGGGTATGAGTCGACTACGCCAGGGATGAGGACGAGGTGGCTAATGAGGAGGAGGAGCTATGGGAGGGTGTAGGTGGAGGGTGGAGGGCCAAACAGGGTTGGCTAGGCTGCCATGCCGAACCTCGTTTAGACTTCCCTCGCTGCCTGGGCATCTCTAAAACACCAGGTGGGTGAAAACGACCAGGAGTGAGAGACAACAGACCAAAGAGAAGTTGGGCAAGAGGTCGAGCTCTAGAGACATCAACTGAGAGAGAATAAGGCATCAGGAGCACTTGGTGCATTTCAAATAACCCAATAAGCTTGTGCGAATCATTAAACGTCCACACGTGCAGAGTAAAGGTCGAACCATGGCGCTGGTCCATCGAAG
>JASDQU010338094.1:0-12542 GCA_032191745.1 Picea mariana
GAGTGATATTTTTTCAGTCCATGTTGTAGATGCATTTAGTTTGAATGTGCATGTGTTGTAGAATGAATGTTAATTTGATCTTTCCCAAGCAAGTATGCACTTCAATTTTGTTGCAATTCTTATATTGTTGGGTATAATTGTGGCCTCCATTTAATGTTTTGAGAGTGCCCTCTCAAAGTTGATTTAGAGGTTTAATCTCTAGAATTGCCTATTTCATGTCTTTTTAATTGCACCTATAGTGTGTGTAATTTCACTAATATACAATTTGTGATGGTAACATGGCATTTAATAGACACCTTTCCACTTCATAAGATATAATGAGTCCTTCACTAAGTTTACCAAGATTCTAACGATGTTCATAGCAGTGAAGGATATTATGATGTTCCTACTTCATAACATTTTTCCAGTTTGATTTGTTGTATGTTTGATGTATGAAAATGTGATTTTTGGCATATCCACCTTCCTATGTAAGTGTCCTATGACCATTTATTTGTAGATTCCCTTGCCAATATGCCAATCATTATAACCATTCATTGAAAATACCATAATACGGTTATCTATATCATAGTTCAAGTGTTTTTCATCTGAGATTATTCTGGCCCTTGTGGAAATGGTGTGAATGATACTTAATTTTTTAGTTGGGTGGTGATGAAGGTATCTCTCTTTGTGTGACTTCCTCCTATATAATTGACACCTGAGTCTCCCATTGATATTATTGTTGAGCATTGCATCCAAAAATTAAATTTGGTTGTTTCCTTTTACCTCAATGGTGAATTTGAATTGCTCTGAGAAATTATTGATGTGCTTGAAAAATCCTTCAAGATCTGTTGTAGCATGTCCCCATTTGGTGAAGATATTAATCACCTATCGTTTCCATACTCAAAGGGTGACTGGAAAGGAGTTTAAATCACTTACTTCAAATTACTTGTATATGTTTGCAACTATTGGTGATAGTGGGGATCTTATTGCTATGCCATGGATTTTCTTGTAGATATTCCCTTTTGTAGATGAAATATGTTGACTTAAGGAATATCTTCAGCAATTTAGCAGTTTCGATGTCTATGATGTTTTCCATGACATTTGACATGGTTCACTAGGACCTTGCTGCAGAGAGACACAATATCATGTTAGGATATTTAGACACTTAAGAGTTAGTTAAGATCTACTTGGTCTAATATGTCGTTAGGTAAAACTGTGTTTCTTAGTGTGTTTATTTAGTATGCATTAGTATGCATTTCTAGTTAGGAAATCTGATGGTCACGATATGTTCCTAGCATAGAGTGATTCGATGGTTCATACTCTCCTTGATCTTAATGGCCCTTGATCTGTGGATTAACACCCGATTGGTCCATGATATCTATTTAAAGAGAATGGAGGGTCATTTTTCGATGATCGATTGTGAGAAAATCTATTTTAAAATCTCTCTATAATCTTTTTCTTTTGCATTAATAAACGGCTCCAAGCGGTCGCGTTGGCTAGGGCCGTGGATGTTTCCCCGTAGGGGTTTTACCATGTGACAACATTGGTGTGTTGATCTTTGATCTATTTATGTGTGTTTATTGAAGGTGTTCATCCTCTATTTGAATACCCGTGTTTTTGAAGATGGTATCAGAGCCTGTTTGAAGACCCACTCCTATTGTAGATCGAGATCGTGAAGCTGAGTTTCCTCATATCCATTTTATGTCATTTTCGTACATTTATGGGATGATAGGACTATTCCATTGCGTCTAGAGAAGTCGTTTCAGTCAGGAACACTTTTCGTTTCACTCAAAAAGGTTTATGTTTTCCCGAGATACGACCATTATAGTCAGATCCGGAGGTATAAAGTCTGAATACACATTTTTTAAATTTCTGCAAAGTTTTATCTTGGTTTTATTTCGGATTGATATTATTTGTTTATGGGTTGCTACTCTTTTAGATATGTGTATTCTCTTTGCTGCGCACCCTGTGCGATCTTGGCAAATCATAAACAGATAGGAAAATGTGCATCTTTCGGGTAAGCTAAGCGAGATCTAACCCTTGTTGTCATCGAGAAGCGAAATTTTTTTCTTGTGTGAAAAGAGTTTTTCTAGCACGCTCTCCAAGGCTATCTTCCACAATAACAACAACAACAACAACAACACCCCCAATCCTCCTTATGAACATTACAATAGGTTTTGCTAGACCATTTGGTTAAAACTTGCCTTATTAAGTAAGAGGTCTTGAGTTCAAGTCTCTCTTTTGTTACTTTTTTGAAAAAGTTCATGCTAAAATTGTAAAGTGCATTTCACTTCAAGTATAAAAGTGAATCACTATAAGTAGCTTTAATATGTTATTTTAGAGTTATTTATTTTTCATGCTATGTTATAAAGTAACTTAATTGTAAAAGTGATCCCCACTTCTCTTTATAAAAGTGGGTCACTTCATAAAGCAACTTACACTATCACGTGGTCAGTTGGATATCGTTTATGCATTTTTTTAAAAGGGCATAACTCTCACATCCGAAGTCCATTTTCAATGCCATTTTTCTTAAACCGTATAAATTTTCAAGATCTTTCCATCGAGATCATCAATTTTAGTTTTTAAATCCATATTATATGCATATTTAATATGGATTCTACAAGTAATATTTTGCTTACTAGCACCAACTACTTCCAATGGAAATCTCAGATGGAAGATTTATTAAGAAGTAAAGACTTGTACTGGATTACCTTGGGAAAGGAAAAAGAATCCATTGATGATGATAAGAAAACCAAATGGGATAATAGTAGTGATGAAGCACACAGACTAATCAAAATGTCCATCTCTCCAGATTTAAGATACCATCTCCAAGAAATTGATGACCTTGAAGAAGCTTGGGACAAGATTGAATCTGTGTTTGGTAAACTCAATATTGTTCGAGCACAACAGTTAGAAAATCAAGTACTGACCTTGAGTCCAAGTGATTTTTCTTTCCTTGGAGACTCTCTATCTAGGTTTAAAACACTCAGAATTTTATGTGAATAATGTGAGATAAAAATGGAGGAAGAGCGTTGCATCTATCTTATTCTTTCTAAGCTAGGTAGTGCATATTATGTGTTTGTATCTACCTTTTATGCCATGAGAGAGGCTCTAGGGAAAGATCATGAAAAACCCACTCTTGAGTCCTTTTGTGCTACTTTGATTAGAGAGGAAGATAAACTTGTACAACTTGGAGTGATCAACACTGCAGGTACCTCCAACAAAGCCTTAGTTTCCCATCAGAAAGATAAATCCAAGAATCCCAACAAGCAGCATCATCACCACAACAACAAGCAATATAAGGGCCCCAAACCCACTCAGACAAATTTTTCTCCGAATGGAGACAAAGAAGTAAAATATAAAAATAACAAGACAGACAGACGTTGCAACTTTTGTGATAAAGATGGTCATGATGAGTCCAAATGTTTCAAGAAGATGGTAGCTTTAGAAACAGTGATGAAGAAGCACAACATCAATATTGATACTACTTCTTCTTATTCTTCTCATGGACAGGCACTTTCTGCTTCTGGTTTCTCCTTTAATACACCTTTTACTTCTACTTTTGATAAGTGGCTTATTGATTCTGGAGCATATTATCATATGGATAAGGATAGAGACATATTTTCTACTCTAAATGAATGTAACAGCAAGAAAATATTTGTTGGTGATGATAGATCTCTTAGTGTTGAAGGATTTGGAACAATACAAGTAGAAAATGACCATTTCAATGATGTATTATGTGTTCCAAGTTTTTCTTGTAACCTTCTATCAGTATATCAAATTACTCATTTAGCTGAAGGTAAAACCGTAGACTTTTCACCTCACCAAGTTGTAATCAAGGATCTAAAATATCTTAATCATGTTCTTGCAACTGGAATTCTTGATGATATTACCAGGTTGTACAAGTTTGACAACTTTGGGTCATCATCTTTTTTATCAGTTTTTGTTGCTCATAGCGATGACTTGAGAAAACTTTGGCATGAGTGGTTTGGTCATCTAAACTATCGCTCATTGTAGAAACTATGTAATCAACATATGGTGACTGTTCTTCCTCTTGTTTCATGTAGAGATGGTGTTTATGTTGGTTGTGTTCTCGGAAAACATCATCGGGATAGTTTTGAAAAACGTGTCTCTTGGCACGCCTCGGGTCCTTTGTAGCTTGTTCACAGTGATTTGTGTGTTCCACTTTCTTCTCCTTCTTTTTCTGTGTGCAAGTATTTATTAACTTTCATTGATGAATTTTCCAGACGTACTTGGGTTTACTTCTTAAAACTTAAGAGCAAAGTTTTTGACAAGTTTTTGGCCTATAAGGCCCTTGTAGAAAAGCAATCTAGACATTTGATCCAGATTTATGTAGGAACACATTGAAATACAGAAATACACATAAACACAGAGATGCAACGGAAATAAGACTTCATTTCATTAATAACAAATGACTGAAATACGGTTATAGACAGAATGGAAATAAACTAGCTAGGGCATTGGTAGCTTATCTCTAAGAAGAGATGTGGTGGCTACTGGCCTCTAAACTGTGTTACAATGAGGCTCTAAGGTCTATTATTATTGAGAAACAATGGAAAACCCTAAACATCCAAAGACCTAACCCTAGGAGATGAAACACCAAGACTATGGGCCCCGTTTGGGTAAATTGGTACATCAACGTCCAGGGGATGTAACTTTGGCATACGATCTTCATTTGACATGCTCAATACTTCGTTAGAAAGGTCTATTCGAGGAATACAACTTTTGGGTGAGCAACATCAAACTTAATTCCATGTTGCTTTCCGTTTTCTCAAAAAACTTCGTTTAGGGCCTCAGAATGACTCCAAAAGTTCAAGACCCAAAAAACTGCTAAAAATAGTAAACTATGCGGAAACTGAAAAACTGAAAGAAGCAATGGTGGAGGTCCAAGTGGAATATGTGGGTGGCCACCAATATCCACCTAGATCATTCCTCCCCCCTTAGGAAGAAATGGTCCCCATTACGTTGAGTTCCTCCATGAGATGAGGAAACTTCTACTAAACTTGGTCCCTGGTGAGCCACTTGCCTTGGTGGAGGAGTTGGCCTGCTTTGACAACTTGATATAGCGGTATCCTTTGTTGTCAGGTGCACTTGATCTGTGTATCCATGATCTGATCAGTTGTGGCTTGTTCCATGCAATCTAGATTTAACTCTGTTGGTGTGAGTTGTTCTGCCATGTCGGATGTGTCTAGTAGAGGTGGAAAGTAAGTCGATGGCGGTCGACATTGAACACTAGGTGTAGACCAAGGAATGGTGGAATGTTGAGATCAAAGGAATTGTCCCCTACAATATTGGTGATGGTTTACAACCCATATCGCAGCGGGCGAAGCTTGCGGTGGGGTCCAACAAGGTGCTCCTTTTGCAAGTGTAGCCACACTTTGTCACCCACCTAGAAATTGTGTGGAACACGATGTTGATCATGTTGCTGCTTGTACTTAGCATTGGCCCTGTCCAAGATGTCATGAACCTGTTGGACGATGTGTTGAATGCGCTTAATGAAGATGTTTTCATTGTCAGCCTTAGAATGGAAATGAGATGAATCTTCCTGAGTAGCCACAAATGGCATGGCTACGTCAATGGGACATAGTGGTTCGAATCCCAAGCCCTCTTGAAAGGGGTTGTGGCTGGTTGAGCTATGGAGAGCCCGATTGTAGCTATGTTGTATGTAGGGGAGGCTCTCATCCCATGTGCATGGATTCTTTGACTTGTACATGCGCAAAATGAGTACGATCATTCGGTTGACGACCACTATCTAGCCTTCAGTTTGGGGATGGAAAGTTGTGGACTTGGTGATCTTGGTGTCTAGCATCAACCAGAGGCTGGACCAAAATGTACTGGGGAACCTTCTGTCCTGATCTGAGATGATAGACTGTGGGATCCCAAAGTGTACCCACACTCGTTCAAAGAAGAGTTTAGCATTGGCTTCTGCTGTGATATTCTTCTTGCAAGCCATCATAATGGACATCTTTAAGAATATGTCGACGAACACAAAAACATAGTCATTGCCATGCTTAGTAGAAGGAAGGCCCGACATGTAATCCATAGAGATGGATTTCCAAGGTCAATTGGGTGTAGGAATCGGAGTATAGAGGCCTTACTTCTTGATGGTCGATTTGGCAATGGCACAAGAAGTACAGGACTTGATGTACTTACCCACATCCTATCGAAGGTTCGGCCAATGGAAATACTTTTGCAGTACTACCACGATTTTCTCGACCCCGAAATTCCCAGTGATCCAACTATAGTGCGCCTCCCAAATAATCTTGGCATGCTTCCTTGAAGGAACACAAAGGTGTCCCAGGTGACATAGCAGGCCATCTTGGAGATGAAAATTGGGAACTTGCTTACCCTCCAAGAGCGTATTGTATGTGTGGCTGAATTCTGGATCGCTTGTGTAGAGAAGTGGCCAATCAGAAGTCTCGTGCTCAAAGGAGTTGAGCACAATGGTTAGAGCCACAATGGGTGGTCAGCTGAGGCAGTCTGCAACATTATTGGTGCTTTTTTTCTTGTACTTAATGTTCAAATGAAACTATTGTAGGTATGTGGACCACTTCTGATGGCGATCATTATACAACTTCCCTTGTGTCTGTATAAACTACAGAGGTCGGTGGTCTGTGTGGATGATCATTTCCTTTCCCAAAATTTAATTCTTCCATTATCGACAATCCTGGACAATGGAATACATCTCTTTGTCATAAGTGGGATACTTTCGAACTATGTCGGAAAGTGTCTCATTGTGATATGCCACTGGATGCCCATGTTGAGTAAGGATTGCCTGTTGACGAGAGAAATTGATTGCTCGTCAACTGGAAGAGTGAGTCTGGTCTAGGGTTGTCTAATTAACCCAAGCCGTTTCGATTGACTCACCCTGACGGGTTTAATGGCTCCATTGGCCAATCTAAAGTCCTAAGGGAAGTGAAAAATAACTAAAAGAAATGTAATAACTTACTAAATAATAATCACTGAAATATATATGTACATCTAAATATATATACATTCAATTTATCTAAGTAATATTTATATTTAGGAAAGATAACTGTTTTTGTTCCTGAGTTCAAATGTTTGTTTCAAAAATAAAGGGGGATGCAACCACCCTGATACTACTAAATACTCCAAAACTAAAAATAGTTCATTTCTGTTCATTCAAAATAGATCATAGATATGACTCGAAGATCTTAAGAGTGCCTTAGATCAATTTTGAAATCATGGAACCCTGAATATCCTGAAAGAAAATGAAAATAGAAAGATTTCAGATATCTTTTCTGTCATTAATTTACATAATTCGAATTTACATAACTGGCTACAAAATCTTGTGATTCTGTAGCTAGTTATAATAGCAAATGAAATCTCATTTTATTTAATGAATAAAATAGACTAATTTAATGATGAAATATAGTTTATTCAACAAACCAATTAATCTAACTTAATAATGAAAACAAACATGCTATTAATTTAAAAGATCATACCTCTAACCATGCAATCAAATCGTATCATGAAACTTTAGAATTCACAATTGTTGTAGCAACCTCGACGTTTTTAAAGATCACATGACCTGTGGTTTTCATGCGTTTTTCCTTGCCTTGAATAACTGATTCGAGCCTCAAGTTTTCACTCATTAAAACATCAACCTGATCCTTTAAAGCCTTAACCTATGACTGTAGAATAGGGACATCAATATAATATCTATCAATCCATGATAGACAGGCCTCACACTATGACTGTGTGGCGTTAGCATTTGAACAAACAAGATTGTGGACCGGAGAGCCCACCATACAGATAGTAGATTTATGGCAAAGCTTGACACCAGGAAACTCTGGATTGTCTTTCAAATAGGGAGGTAAGTTATCGACGAAGTTATAGGGTCGATCAGGGTATGGCTCGGATGACTGAAAGTCTTCTGCAGCTTATGGGTCGATCAGGGTATGATTCGTGCACTTCGATCAAATTGATTGAACTTGAATGAGAATTCGATTTGTTACGAAGTCTCCTAGAAATTAGCCTCCCATCCCTTTTGTTCTTAAAATTGATATCAAGATTGCCCTTGGATCTCTTTCCTATAGGTTTCTTTACATTTTTAACACAGTCGTTTGGATGTGTAATTTGTTGACTGGCCTATTGAATGACCTTGGGATCGATCAAGGGTTCGCTGTTAGGGGAAGAGACACAAGTCTGGGGAGGTGAAAGAGATGTCATCGGGTGGACAAGAGTCTCCTCTACAACAAGTTTATCTACCTCACCTATATCAGGGTTACCATAGTCATTTCGGGTTATGAACAAATCCCAGCTATCATTATGTGACTCTAATTGATGTATGAGCATGATTTTAACTAGTCCGTGACGAAAAAGGCTAGAGTCTGACCACTATTTCTTATATCTTTTCCCCATTTTATAAATACTCCTGAGTAAGTAATATGACATATTGAAAGGGAAACCCATAAAACTCATAAGCAGACAAAATGGTACAAACATACAAGCCCGATCCATCCCTCCCATGTAACAAATTGCTTTACCGCAGTGAGAAAATCATGCCACCGAGCTTTTAGGAATGAAATGGGCATACCTTTATCATAGCTAGTTATTTTCTGAGATGTAAACAATAGGGTCCAAGGAACTTCCTCGACTTTTGCATTTTTAAACCATTTTTGACCGCTTGTTGTTAACCCTATGGCTTGACTTAGGAACTCCTCGGTAACTTCCAGTTGCACATCACCAACTTTCACTCTACAACCATCAAAGGATAAGGCAAATTCTTGGGCAACCTGTAAATTGAAACCCTGAAAATTCCTAATGAAAATGAGCCAGCCATTTCTTTCCAAATATTCTCTAGCATCGTCGTATGAGAGTAGGGTTTGGATACCATTTGGTTCAAATCTCACAAAAGGAGCCATACTGGATGGGAGGGTAATCAAACAAACATAGCATACAGGTAGGATTTGTGAAAATAAAACAGAGCCATAACCCCGAGCCCAACAATGAACACTGTAAAGACTCATACGATGGGATAGTCGTTTAATTAAAACGCATGAGAAGAGGTTTGCGAAACCCGAGGCCATAATTAGAGATAATGGAAGTCTGCAAATCGTATGCCACCTTGCATTCAGTACGAGCTAGGACCAAAGTATTAAAACGAAGATGAGTGTGCGCATCATGAGTTTTATTGCAAAGTTTGGGTAAAAAAAAATCGAAAAATCAAAAGTTTTGTTTAAAGAAACGTAGCCAAGAATCAAACCAAAACCATACAAAAAATCAAATGGTGGGGGTATTTTGTTCATAAAACCACCAATCTCTTAAGCATGCTTGGAATTGAAAGGATCAAAACAAAGAGAGTAACATCTTCATGGCAAGGAATCAAAATTCCATAATAAATTATATAAACAATTTGCCTTTAATGAAATTTTAAAACATAATGGTAATTGTAGTTGCAAGTTTTCATGCATTTAGTCATGAAAACAAAGCATGAATAGACAATAGGTAAAGGCGACAACTTACAATTGTTGTTTCAGAAACTTCTCATGAAGAGTAATAAATATTTCATGACCCTGGTTAGGCAGCTATGTAGATCAATTAATTTGTATAAAAAAATTAAAAATATATTGAGCTGCCAACAATGGCAACATGCTGGGAGAAGCAGTTATCTCTATAACAAGAACGAGTTCAAGTTAGAAAAATTTGAAAAAGTTCAAATCAAAGAACAACTGAAAAGTCATTTGAACATCTTAAATAATCATGATGCAGTCCAGTTTCAGATAACTTTTATTTTTAAAGAAACGAAAACTGGTGACAAACTTAACAAAAGAAAGCCACGATGTTAAGTTAAAATCTCCAATACTGTTGATAGGGCCACTGCTGCCAACATGCATCCATAGCCTCAACAGGGATGTCAATTAACCCACTCTGACGTCTGTATCCTATCCAAGAAATTTTAAATGAGAACGAAGGATGCTTATGACCAGCATAAAGTTTATACCTTAGAATTTTCTTTTACCTGACATTGCTTCGTTGCCAGCAGGCTTGTTTAGTACCCTAGTGAAGTTATCTTGGTGTCATGCATTCATTTACCTGCTGCCAGTAGACCTGTTCAGTGTCCCGACGGTTTTACAAACACTTCCCACAGCTCTCTGAGAGTTTATTCACATTCTGATATAGTTTTAAAGATATTCAATAGAGCGGGGTGACGCTGAAAATTCCAATTTTAAACACACCTTGATATATCACAAACCTTTAAATTTTTCTAGCAAACCTTCATCAAGATCTGAAAAATAGTTCATTGATAAAACCAATTTTCAAGGATGGGGAGATGTCATTGAGTTTCTCTCTTAAAGAACATGGATAGCATAAAAAAAATTTGAAAGATGGTCATGAATACTTTCAAGTGCAGATTGAAACCAAGAAAATGCTTTTCAAACAAAAAGTCATCTTTGGCAAGGCTACAATTTCAAAGAAGATACAACAATTAATGTTCTGACAACCTTCAGTAGCTATTTTCGAGGGGAAGTATTATGTTTTCTTTGTCTGAGCTAGCCGGTGGTGTAGGCATGTTTGTTTCAAAAAGAAAGACTGATAAACAGAAATGAAAACAAAAACAAACCAAAAAAGAAAAACAAACAACAAGGAAATCAAAACAAAAATATTTACAAAAGGTGTATGGGAGAGTCATCAGGTAAATTACCTTTTGAGAGATTGGCCTTTCGCCAGGAAGGTGGCTGGCTGTCCCTCTGAATTCTGCAAGCGAAAGGAACTGGGACCTAGTTTTTTAGTAATTAAAAATGGTCCCAACCATAGGTTTTGAAACTTAGTATGTTCTCCTTTCCCCTCATGAGGTTTGTCCCACTTAAGGACAAGATCGCCTACCTCAAAATTTCTATCTGAGGAAGAATTGGAATCAAATCGGTTTTTGACAATGAGTTGATGTTGATCCAATTTTCGTTTTGCTTGATCCCTTACTTCTTCTAACTTCAGCAAAGCATTAATCCGACTCTCCAAAGGAGGACAGTCTTCTTCTTGCACCTTCTGCGATAACTGCAGAGATGGAAGAAGCACATATGGTGGAAGAATCACTTCCCTGCCATAAATGAGAGAAAAGGGGGAATTACCAACATCAGTTTTAGGAGTTACCCTATCAGCCCAGATTGCGTTAAATAGTGCATTATGCCAGTTTTTATGGTTTTCGGAGACCGTTGTCTTGATGATCTTGATCAAGTTTTTATTAGTTGATTCTGCCAAACCATTGCCTTGAGGGTAATAGATAGCAGAGTACTTTAATTTTATTCCTTTTTCTAAAGCAAAATCACTCATTTGAAGAAACAAAAAATAGGAAGCAATATCAAATACTAGGCATTTAGGGATACCGAAACGAGTGATAATATTTTCATTTAGGAAGGATAGTACCTGGCTGGTGTTTACCACTTTTAATGGGGTAGCCTTGGACCATCTGGTGAAATAATATGTGGCTGTTATGATGTATTTATGCTGCTGTGAAGATGCCGGATTGATTGGGCCTATAATATCAAGGCCCCACTGCTGAAAAGTGGAGTCTACCGAAATAGGCTATAGTGGGAATGCTAGCTTCTATACTCGTCCAGATGCCTTTTGACAGATTACACACTTGCGGCACAAGGCATGGGTGTCTTTGAAAAGAGTAGGCCAGTAATAACTTGCTCTTAATACTTTGTGGGTAGTGGTGTCTCCACCAAAATGCCCACTAGCTTCCCCTACATGTAATTCCAATAAGACTTTTTTTGCTTCATCTTTTTTAAGACAGCGCATAAGTATTCCATCGAAATTTTGGGGAAACAAAATACCATTTACCAGCTGAAAAGAAGCATATTTTAATCTCAGTTCTATCCTCTTTTTTTGATCAAGGTGACGAGGAGCTGATCCATATATAAGATAAAACTTGATGTCGTCATACCAAGGACTAGTAAGGTTTTGTGCACAATAGATTTGATTTTGATCGTGTTGTTCTTGAATTAATGTATAAGTTTCATTTTGATGTCCTATAGCCGAATCAACAACCAATTTACATAAACCTTGGACTCTAACAATCTGTGTTGGGGTAATTTCTATGTCGTATCCTTGTAAGGATGTGACCCAGTTTGCCCTTTTTTCACCCATTTCTTTCTGCACTAACAAATTTCTGACAACAGGGTAAGGGACAATGATTTTCATCCTAGATTTTAGTAGATAAGATCAAAAGTGTTTTACCTCTGTAAAAATAGCATAAGCCTGCTGATCTACTGCTGGGTAATTAAATTCTTCTCCCTTGAAGGCTAAGCTCATAAAGGCAATTGGGACTTCATTGTTTTTAGCATTTTTTTGGGTTAGGATAGTAGCATAAGACCGATCAGATGCAAACGTGTGGAGGGTGAAGTCTCGTGAACAGGTCTCATTAAAGAAGGAGCGTCTACTATAGCCTTTTTTATTAAGTCAAAATCTTGACTTTCTAAAGGTCCCCAATGTTTTTTTTTTGTAAATACAGTAATTATATTAAGCTTCAAAAAACAAAACAGGAACTAGCATAGTCAGCAGTCTGGTTTACAGCC
>JASDQU010338096.1:0-11688 GCA_032191745.1 Picea mariana
CATATATTGTGTATGGTGTATTGTGGTGTATTGGTGTAACTCTTATACTATTGTTCATTTCTCATTGGATATAATTGAATGGTTTAAGTATAAGTTGAAAAAAGTTTTAAATTGTACTTGATACTGATTCACCCCCCTCTCAGTATCAACAATCACATTCTTGCAAATCTTACTTAACTTTAACAACAAGAGACTAACATTTTCATCAAACTTTACTTTAGTCTCACATGACTAATTTTGGATTACTCAAAAACCCTAACTTGAAATAATCATAACTTTGTAGCTGTAATGAATAAATATATGAAAATGGTACACAATGTTCTTCAGTGCCTTTTATGCAATTCCTCCATATTTCACTACTTGGAACCTCTCAGAAAAGGATTTATAGAAAAAATGACATACCTTTTTGAATTCTAGATTATTCTAGAGAGAAAAATTGTGGAGCATGCCTCACACAGAATATATGTTGTATGAATCTAAAAATTGTACACAAAATACTACAGATTGTATTGTAACCAATACATTTGGTCTTACTTTATTTGGATCTTTTATGAAGAAGTTATGTCATTTTTACCTGAAACACATGTTTTAGACTAGTTTGAGGACTAGCCACAATCCCTATTTTCCACGGCGTGTAACTACAAAAATATAATGACCCACAAGTTTAAACTTGTATCAAGCTACTTGGATATCTTTCCTTAATGGAATCCCAATTTCATGATCTGAATCTTTATAGACAAAAAGTTATTGTGAAAATGGTGAGATAACCTGTAAATAACATACCTTAGAAAGCATCATCAAAAGAATTTATCCTCCCTTGAATTTTGACCTTCTTTACTTCACCTTACCTCTGAAATTTGTCCTAGATATCCTTTGGTTACCTCATTCACGTGTATATATTCAATATTCTCAAGTGTTATTTAAAATGAGAGAGCATTGCCTTTTGTTTATACTTCCATGTAGCTTCCTCAAGGGGTTACCTTTTAACCATCTTAACCCACTTTCCTTATTTTAGGGTTAACCCACTTCTAACCACTTGTACACTTAGTAATTTATCCATTAACTTTATTATTTAAACAATTTCTTTTGTATTCACTTTGACTTATATTACACTCATCACTTCACTTTATTATTTACCTTCTAAAATCTCTTAAACCACTTTGACTATTTTGACCTTTTGGGGCTTCTAGATGACTCGTGAGGGTTCTCCAACTTCACATGACCATAACTCTCTAACCTTGAGGAGTTATGTGACGTTCCACATACCAAGGTAAATTTCATGACATGTACTATCCATATAGAATATTCTTACCTACAAATATATAAAAACTCATACCATTATCCATCAAACAGACTTGGATCCATTACCCAAACCTTTCTCCAACTTTACATGGCCATAAATCTCTAACCATGAAGAATTATGTGACCTTCCACATACCATCAAAAATGGAATGACATGTACTATCCATATGGAATATTATTACCTACAAACATATCAAAACTCATACCATTATCCATCAAACAAACTTGGGTCCATTACCCAAACCTTTGTGCTATCGTAATTTGCTACCAGACTTTCTTCAAGGGTTGACATCAATGGAAACCAACACAAATAATCAACACTGTCATCATGAACTTTTATTTTATTTTAGGGAAATTACTCCCATATTTTCCTTACATGTACAAATAATTATTTAGGCAGGGGTTTAGTGAATATGTCTACTCTCTGATCCTTTGAGCTAACATACTCCAATCTAACCTTTTTGTCACTAACTTGCTCTCTGAATAAATAATGCATGATTTTATTATTCAATATGTTGATAACACTTTTATTGTCACAATATATAGGTATCAACTCATTACATTCAATTTTAATATCTTCCAATGTTTGTATCATCCATAATATTTGAGTGCAACATCTAGTAGTTGTAATATATTCAACCTCTATTGTGGATAAAATTGATGATTTTTTTCTTCTTGACCATAAGACTAGACATTCTCCTAAGAAAAAATTATTTCCAATAGTGCCCTTTTTTTCATCCACACTACCACCCCAATAAAAAACTATGCACAAATATTGTTTAAATCCTTTATTCCTTGGATACCATAAGCCTAAATCTAATGCGCTTTTAAGATATATAAATAGTCTCTTGACATCCATCACATATGATTCCTCGGAAGATGATTGAAATCTTTCCACCACTCCTACTTCCTACATGGTATCAAGTCTAGATGTAGTCTAATATAGTAGGCTCTCTACCATCGATCCATAGAGAGTTGAGTCTACATAAGGAAACTCATCTTCCTTGTTAAGTTGGAAATTGGTTATCATTGGAGTCCTAACATATGCACTTTTATCCATTCCAAAGTTTTTGAGTATCTCTTTCAGGTATTTGGGCTGAGTAATAAACAGTCCTTTCAAAGACTGGGTGATTTGAGGTCTAAGGAAGAATATTACCTCTCCAATCATAGAAATTTCAAACTCTTTTGACATTTGTTGAGAAAATTTATGACTTGATTCATCATTGTTGCAGCCAAATATGATATCATCCACATAGACCACTATGACTAACAAATTGTCCTTTTCAATTCAAAGATAGATATTCTTGTTAGACATGCCCCCTTTTAATCCTTTTTGCAGCATGTACTTATCCAGTCTTGCATACCATGCTCTAGGTGCTTGTTTAAGTCCATAGAGTTCCTTCTTCAATCTATACACTTGTTCTTATTTTCCTTGGTTGTTCAAATCCTTCTAGTTGCTATGTGTAAACTTCTTCTTTTAGGTATCCATTCCTCTATGCCATAGACATTTTTCATCTATTTGACTCATGCAACATTTATATTTTTTTTGTATTTAAGATATAAATATTGTTTTGTGTTCTTGTTGTAGTAACTACTAATTTTCCAGAGTATTCTTTTCTAATATCACAATTATTAGAGTCAAATATGAGAATGTCTCCTTGATCATATATTTGGCTCATACTAAGGAGATTGGATTTCAAATTTTCAACTAGTAGCACATTTTTTTCTTTAGTTCTGTCATTTCCAAGACTGATTGTGCCTTTTCCAAGTATTTTGGAAGAGACGTCATCTCCAAATGTAACCTTTCCTTTCTCCCTTTTTCAGACTGAGGAATTTGTTTTGATCTCCTGTGATATGTTTGGAACACACACTGTCAACATACCATTGATTTCTTTATCTTTTGAATACAATGTTACCTTACATTTTCTTTCCTTTTGTTTTTATTTCCATATCTTCTTATGTTATTCTTTTAAAAAGTTTGAAGTATTCGTCTTCAAGGTAAATTTTGGTAATTTGCAATTATGAACTTCATGACCATAATTGTTACATTTATAACATGCGATATTGTAATCTAGTAATGGAGAAAATGAATTATAGTTTCTAATCCTTTGATTGTTACTATACTTGTTGTTGCTATGGCCATATCTTTGAACACTTTTATGATATTTCTTTCTATATTATTTACAATCTAGTGCTTTGTGCCCAAAATTATGACAAGAAAAATAACAACCAGGAAAGATTTTTTGATACCTTTTTGGGGGAGTGCTCCTTAGAGTAGTATTTCTTTTGTACTCATTACGTTTTTGAGAGACTGTAGATCTTTGTTTAGTATATTTAGTATTTATATGGTTATTTTCTCTTTTGAAGTAGCTATGAAGGGAAGATGCATAAGTCTTTGTATTTTCATCACTTTTCTTCTCCTACTATCCGACGCATGGGATCCTTATATATAAGGCACGATCCTCCTTCTATCTAACTTCTTCTTCTTATTTATAATAATCAGTTTATTTTCACATCAAACTCTGTAGTGGGCCTTCTCCAAGCATATGGTAAGAG
This sequence comes from Picea mariana, assembly GCA_032191745.1. NCBI lineage: Eukaryota > Viridiplantae > Streptophyta > Pinopsida > Pinales > Pinaceae > Picea > Picea mariana. The sequence continues at coordinate 3,859 of JASDQU010338096.1, forward strand.
TAATTTGATTCTAATTCTTTCACCAATTGATGAATGTCTACCAATGTATTCGTAAGTCAACACCCTTGCATAAATTTGTCACACGAATTCCTTTCCCCAAATATTGATTGGTGATTTTTCTGGTAATTTCTCGGTGCCAACGATACATGTGAATTATGTATGTTTGTAGTAGTGATCATGTAGTTATATGACAATTGTAACAAATTATTCCTTTTTAGCATCATTTTTCCTTCTTAGTGAATACCAAATTATGATTTTTTGTCAACAGGTAATCCCTTGTACTGTGTTCTTGTAACTCAATGATCCCTGTAATTATGTACTATGTTCCTATAAATCAATGATCCCCTATATTCTAGTAGTTCACTGCATTCCTATAACTCAATGATCCTCTATATTTCAGTACTATGTTTTTGTAACTCAGTATTCCTATAGATTTCATGCAATTCCATGTCATCCATCACTATGGTACTTCTTTTCTTCATGTTGATATCAATGACAACACAATATTTCTATCAACTCAAGCCTATGATTTCAATTGAATTACCTCCTTCAAATCCCCAACTTAATGAATTGATATCAGTTTCATTACAATAAAAATAAGATAATTGCACACTTACCTAGTACCATCACACCCACAAGATCTCCACATGCAACTTTCTAATACACTTACTAAAAGAAACTATGTCATTGAAATACCATACCTCATATCAATCAAGCCCAAGAAGGCCCACCACATAATCTAAAATATTATTGCAATGCAATAAGCCAGATGAACATTGAACACCAATAACTCTCAAAAACTCACAAGACTTGTCATGAGAACTAACCAGGACCCTGAGGATCTTGGAAGAGGGTGAGGGAGTTGTAATTTAGGATAATCCAAAAATTGCATATGGATAACTAGCTTCCAAATCAATGCATATTTCACTTCATTACATACCACAACTAAGGGGAGGTGGTTGATTATACCTTCTCATTGAATGTATTTTGTGTGAAAGGAATTTAGCACACCTACTAATCATTTGAGTATTTTTTTCTTAACATGGGATTTGACATGTCATTTTTTCAACATGCATATTGTGTTCCTTAAATAAATTACCTTGTGGTTAGTGTGGGTGGGTATCCTAGTGCCCCATTTTTATAATTTTAAATCTAAGCTTAGACATGTAGTTAGCAAATGGGGAACCTTACCAATCCGTTTTTGTCTCTAAAGGAAGCATCTTGAAGTCTTATTTCTTTGCTATCCAATTCATCTACTTGATAATTGAGTGCTCTTAACACATGAAAGAAATCTACCTCCTCAAACCTATCCACTTATTTCTTTATTCTATTGAATATTCTTGATAATGCACTATGTTTTTCTCCATAGATTTTGCACATAGACTTGATGATCAATTGTGAATATCCAATGACAATTAATCTCTTGTTTTGCATGTCATCTATAATCCTCAATCCTTGAAATAATCCAATAGCTTTTGCATGATTATTGGCGTCCCTTACCAATCCTCATAAAAGTAGTTTTCATCATTTCCTTTGGGATATAAAATGACCCCTCTGTCTTTTTCGACCCCTAGATTCACTTTTGATGCCCTATCAAAAACTAAGTTACACTTATTTTGTTCTTGCTTCCATTTCAAAATTTCTTTCTCTCCCATGAAAAGTTTCCATTTTTCACCAGATGGAGGTGAATATATAGGCTTCCTAGTTGAAACTCAATTTTGAAACTCAAATTTGGTTTGTCATATTGTTCACCCAAGCATGTTCCCCGTCCTCCATCAATTCTACAAAATTCTCATTCCATCATTTGACTTGTATTTCTTATGATAAAAAACAGCAAGCTTTATTAGTAGTTCTAGTGTTTGGAAGTAGAGACTGCTATAATATCACCTTATTCCTTGGAGGTCATTTCTCCCATCATATAAATTTAGGTATTTCCATCCATATTATTTTTAGAATATTTTTATTTCAAAAGGTTCTTGAATATCCCTTATGCCACACAACAAACATTTATTTCTATGAATTTGGAAATAAGACTTTATCCACAATAGATTTCAACGATTTTCCCCAAACTTGTTTTGTGTACTGGAACTTAAGGAAAATATGTTTTGTGGTTTCACTCACTAAGAAACACAAGGAAAATCTAGATGGACCATAAATTCTTCCTTTTTGCAAATTTCCTTCTCTTGGTAGTTTCTTTTGAACCATTATCCAACTAAAAATACTTATTTTAAGTAATGAGTCACATTTCCATATGTATTTCTATATTTGGGAACATGGGGAAATCAAAATTTCTTAAAAAATTGATTGTATCTTGCTTTAATCGTATCTTATAGGCCTTTAGAATCCCATCCCTACTCATCTATTTTATTGTAGTCCATTAGAGGACATCCATCAAGAAGCTTAAAGAGAAACTCCATACAAGAAGATAGAGGCCCCAGTGGAGAGAGGCTTTTCCAACCCACTCACCCCAACTTTCCATACTAAACCGATATCTTTGATAAAGTTATTAAACCATCCTCCCAAAACGATGGTAGATTGATATTTCAGGAATTGTTTCTAAAGATGGATTTTCTAAAATTTTGTCTGTCAAAATATAAATTAATTAACCATTACCTAGTATCCATGTTAATTTATATTATATAAAAGGTTTTGTTTCTTTGCAAAATCTCCATATTGAAGAACCTCCTTTTTCCTCCAATTGGGAATCTAGAAATAGTTTTCTATTTTTGTAGAAGTACTTTTTTATCAAGACTATTTTTCACCATTCATGAGATCCCTATATAAGTCTTCACAAAAGATTTTCTCACATTTTAAATATCATAAGCATTGGATATTTTATGTCCAATAATCTTGATTCTTTGGGAGCCCTAAAAATGTTCTAGCTTATCAGGTGAAACTTTTTCATGTTAGTTTTACCTCCTTGAGAGATAATTTTTTGTATTCCTTGGGCCACCCGATGCATTATATTTGTTGAATCTAACATAGTTGAGAATTTGTATATCGGAAGAGCTGATTTAATAAGGATTATTCTCCATATTGGGTTCAACCAATGAGACCCCTTTTTTCAAAATCATTTCTCCAAATTTATTAGGACCCCTTTCCAAGAAATGGAGTCCATATTACATAGGGATATTTACATGCCTATATAATTAAAATGTGTTCAAGTTTCAAAACAAGGAAATCCAAAGATTCTAGATATAGCTTGAACATGTATCACTAAGACATCCCATCCATATATATGGATGTTTCCACTATTTAATTTTCCAATCAAGACATTAATAAATATTTCTAAAATCACCTTGAATATATTTGCAAGGATAATCAAATATGCCCCTAGAAACAAGGTTTCATTCACAAATTGAAACTGATTAATTCCTTTAACCCTTCTCATGAAACTTATCCCTTGATTCCAACCTGAGACCCTTTCAAATTCTATCTTTCTTGTAAGGAATTCTACCATTGTGATGTATAAAATAGGGGACAAAGGATAACCTTATCGTAGGCCCCTTTTACTCTTAAAGAATGTTGTCAGATTTCCATTTACTAGAGGATCTATCCAAGGAGATCATATATAAGCATGTGAAGAACCTCCAAAAGGAAACAATGTGTTACCCTATCAAATGAATTTTCCATATCCATCATAATGATAATTTATTTTTCTTAATTGACCCTACTTGAATGGATTGCTCCTTGCATCTAAATTATATTATTCACAATTTGTATTTTTTGCATAAATCGACCTTTATTTTTGGAGATAATCTTGTGGAGAATATTTGTATGTTCATTGGCCATAATTTTGGTAAAAATATTGTATGCATAGTTACATAGAGATATGATATGGAATATTGTAAATGATGCTAGATATGTCTCCTTAGGAACAAGAGATAAAAGGTGAGGATTTTTTACATCCCCTTACTTTCTTATTCTATAGTGTATAATTCATCATTTTCTTAGGTCATACTTACTAATATGCCAACAAAATATGGAAAAATGTATGGAGAATTCATCTACCCATATTTCCTTATATAGGTCTAGTCCCCAAACAAATTGTATAATTGCATCCTCCTCAACTTCCTTAATCAGGGATGCATTGTCTTCCACAATTACCAATGTAGGAATGTTCTCTAACAACTCACAAACTCCTCTGGGGTTTGCTTCTTCTTCCATTGTGTATATATCTTCAATGTGAGCTAAATATACTTCATTGCCTACTAAAAAGTTACTATTTTGAGTACCATCCTCTAGGTTAATTTCTCTAATAGTTTTTTTTTTGTCTCGTTGCCTTTCTTTTTATGAAAGAAGGATGTGTTTTTGTCTCCATATTGCAACCAAAGGCTCCAATATTTTATTATCCATTCCTCTTCCTCTTTTATACTAGCTCCATTTCATTTATTATAGATTTATCTTTATTCTAATAAAAAATCATTGGTGACCTCTCATGTTTCAATATCTCTTTGCAAATCTTCCAACTAATTCAAGTATTTTTTATTTGAGCTTATCCAATGGGAAAAATGATAACTTTACCCATATATTGAGATATTGTTTGTCTTCCTTAATATTTATTTCCCAAATGAAAGAGGGACAACCTGGAATAACTAATTCCATGCTACTGATATAATATTCACAACCTTTGTATTTTAAAACCAATTAAACAAAAAATTTATCAAACCGTATTTTCAACATGGCTCAAAGGAAAGAATGATAGTATTATGGTCCAAGACATTAGAGGGTACTATCTTCAAAGATATAATTTGATCCCCCCCAAAAAAGTCAGAGAAAATCAAAAAATGATCAAATTAGGATGTTATAGACCTTGGCCTTGGTCTTCTATTTTTCCATGTATATTTCCCCCTTGGTGAATTAACATTCACTATATCCTGATTAGTAATAAAATATTTCATTCATTCTCACTTATGATCTCTAACTATGCTTCCTCATATTTTTTTCTTATTTGGGATGATCGTATTCAAGTCCCTAACTACTATTATGTATCTGGCATGAGAATTTTTTTTTTGGGCTTGCAAAGATTCCCAACTTCCTATATTTTCTATGTACTTCATAGGAATGTAAACATTGAAAAGGTTAAAGTACGTACTTGATGTCAAATGCAAAAACCATTTCAAAATCTAGTGTTGAGAACAAATAGAGAATTTCAACACAACCTGAGAGGCATCCCACCTGATGTAGATTCCTCTAGATGCTCCTCTATAACTAAGTGCAATTCCTTCACATGATCTCCATTGCTTGTTATTAACATCTAGATGTTATTAATATTTTGAATTTGTATCCTAGTTGAAGAAAACTACTATTTTTCGGCCCTAAATGAATATGTAAGGGCTTCTACTTTAATTTTACTTCCAAGTCCTCTGCAATTCTAGGAGACCACAATCATTACTTAAGATGGGGTGTTTTGGTACCACCTACTAAGGTTTCCATAGGTTCTTGGTTCCCTATATTTTTTATGTCTTGGGTCTTTCCTCATGTACCAAGTACGTGCTCAATAGTCATTTGAATACCCATTGTTCTTTCATTATTAGTTTTTTCCTCTCTATTTTATTTTGTAGGTTTCCTTCATGCCTTCTTTAATAGTCTTTCCTCTTCATGTTCTCTTCCTCCTATATATTTTGTTTAAAAATTTTCTTGTCTAGGACCACCCCCACTTGGGTGGCTATTTTCTCCACTATATAGTCTATTTCTTCTTACCTATGTGTTATAAATCCTTCCTCCAAGTTTTTATAGTACTAGTCCTGGCTCTCCGGTAGAGAAAAGGGTTGGAAAGTTTGAGGAATGAGAATTGGTTCATCATGTTCCTATAGTGTTATAAGAGCTTCATATGAAATTTCTTCTATCTCCATCATTATAATTCCATACCTATAATTTATTGTATTGTGTTAGTTCAATATTGTGTCTCATTGGATCTAAACCTTGGTTTCAGAGGTTATTTCCTATTATAGGCTAGTGATTACCTTCATTGTATTGGATGCAGCTTGTTAAGTGGATAAGGGTGTTGAATGTGAGACAATAACCTAATTAGGGTGCCTTTTCTTCCCAACAGTTCACCATGACTCACCCTGATAAAGTGCTTCTTGGGTTTGTGTCTAATTTTTCTTACAATCCTTAGAAAAATGACCATATTCATGAAATTTTTTTAACTTGAACAACAATTGTTCATCACACAATTGTTGAGCATGTGTCTACTTATCCAGTGAGAGACAAGTGGCTTTAGGAAGACCCTTCTCCAAGTCTACCTCTACACAAATGTAGCCATATGTAAACATACTAGCTTGTGGTTAGAATTATCAATATATTTCTCCAAAGTGTTTCCAATACTTCTATGTGCATCTTCACCCCAACAAGGAAGAGGAAAATGAGACAAACATACCCCAAAAAATAGAAGGTATATACAAATCCAAACAAAAAATCAAAGGTCCAATAGTTGAGATACATACCCTAGGTACCAAAATAATATGGGCCACTGCAAAAAATAAAATCTCTATCTTCCTTGAGTTCAAAGAGGAAGGTATAAAAACCACTATTGCAAAAGTAATGGGTTAATATCACTTTGATAAGAACCATCTAGTCTATTTGAACCCAATTGTCCATTGAGTGACATGAAGGCCATGTACCCGCGAATTACCCAATAAAGCCTCTTTTAGCCAAAGACAGAACCATGCGTCTAGGAAGAACTGAAAGAAGACAAACTTTTAGAAGTTGAACAAGCTTCTAAGTGGTTTCAAAAAATCATTTCCCAATGGAGGAAACCAATGAACGAAAAGAAGTTGCACGTAAGTTTAAGTGTGGAGGAGGACAAGAGCCTTCTCGTGAAATCGTTACCAAGCTCTCACACCTAAAGGGTGCATAAAAAAATACCAAAGATTAGGGTTTTAGAACACTCACCAACACAAAACTTTCTTAAAATTAAATTAAATGCTATTGAGATCTTATGAATCGTACGTTTGGTTGTCAAAACTGTTTTTTCAAAATATAAACCATTAATATTTACATCATAAAGCTTAAGAATATTATTTTTTCTTTTTAAAATTATTTTTTCAAAAATATTAAACCTTTAATATTTACAAATCTTAAGAATATTATTTTTTCCTTTTAAAATTATATTTTCAAAAATATGAAACCATTAATATTTAAAAGAAGTAAAATTTTCAATCATTGAATTTTATGGGTTTAAAAAACTATCCTCTTACAATTTTCTCCTTATGAACCAACTTTTATAAAGCCTATACAGATAGGGATCCTAATGTCAATATCCTCTTAGTGTTTATTTTATGTGATCCCCATTCAATGTGGTAATGTTGATATACCTATCTTTATTGGGCTCAAACTTGAATGACCCCAACCAACATCGTCATATGACCCATGAGGTCATTGTTTCGTGTTTATTTGATTTGGTCATGTTTCAGTGTTTTTTTCTTGGGCGAATACCTTTTGTCTCTTTTTGTTTTATGTTAGAGATAATATGATGTAGACTTTATGTGAGTAGGTGTTTTGGCAAGGCCTCGAATATATTTTCCTATTTTGTCATATCAACTTAGATCCGTCATAATGAAATTATTATTAGGAGAAAGTTAAATACCATAAAGATTTTTATGAAACTTAATTATTTTTATTAAAATTATTTTTTTTAATAAAATTAAATATAAAAAAAAAATATTATCAAAATCAAATAAAATGCTTATAACTTTCATATTTAAATTCATGGTTAGATTAACGCGAAAACATTTTAAGGAGGTTGAGAATTAACACAATTTCTTTTTAACTTATGTAAAGATCCTTCTCGTTATGACGACAAACCTCTTATACCAAGTGCAAATT
>JASDQU010338099.1:0-12437 GCA_032191745.1 Picea mariana
ATTAAAAGTTCTAGACCAAACCCCTTATTTTTGCTAGTTTCACCTCTGAGTTATAGTGCCATGAGTTTCTTCATGCTCAATAGTTTTTCCATCAGGACAAACCTCGACAAGACAACAAAATCCAAGATTATTCAATGGACATATTTAACCTCCACGATATTCCTACTCAAGATAATAGATCGCTACATTGGACAATCTAGAATATTAAATAAAATATGTATTTAAAAAAAAAATCAACTGCAATTATTTACTATACGTTAAGATGCACTAAATTGACAATGTCAGAACATACCTTGACAATGCTTACAAGCACCTTATCAGCCTTTTTTTGGAGTAGCCCCTCATCATCCTAGATTCAAACATTGACTTACTCACTAAGAACAAACTACAAACATGATAGTTATAGAACTAGAAATAACTCCTGAATGGGATCCTCTTGTTTTCAAGAATACTTTATTGGAGCCGTCTAATCTTGCAACAAACCTCCCTCGATCTGACGGAGCAACAATGAAGTTAACATTGGCTTTGTTGTTTCTGGTGGATCGAGAGAGGTTTGGTCCAAGATTAGCCAATTCCTAATTTATTCTCTACTAAAAAGTTCCAACCACGTGAAGTTGGAAGCTCTTATGGCCCCTCCCCCCCGCTCACATCACTCTCAATTCCCCAATACCCAATTTAACTGATATATTTAGGGTAAAAACTGAAGTAGAAAGAAATTTAATATTTTTTCTCACAATATGCTTACTACAGATCGTATCTAAACATAAGGGTAAAAAGAAGATAATAGAAATATAACAAAAATTTTCAAATCACATCAAGAAGATAACCATTGATAGCAATTGAATATCAATTCATAATCTGAACATACTATGAAGATAGGTATTGCTATAAAATAATTCAATGATCTTCAATATGAAACTGAACAATGAACATAATAAATAACAGTAGTAAAAGAGATAGGGTTAGAAACTTATCTGAGTGTGGAAACCCCCATAGATGTATTCAGTAAAGGGAGAAGTGTAAAGCACTTACCTGAGGGTAGACCTTACCAAGTGAGAGAGAGATGACCAGCAGGAAAAAAAAATCACAACAGACCCCAAAAACACGATGACCTCAATCAATCAAAGAACCCTCAGAGACCAACGTTGCCTTGTAACCATCCACTTTGGGTCATGTTGCTCTTAACACATTAGGAAAACTATGGAGGGTCATGGAAACCTTCCTTGAGGCACACCACACAAAACAGAGGTATAGTAGAGGTTAAGAGAGGTAGAGGCAAGTTGACAGTGCCAAGGTTAGACTGTGGTAGGGTCAAGGCAGCCACAGTAAGGCTACTGAGGGGCAGCTACAGGCTGACAGCACCAAGGATATGCTGCGACAGGGTCAAGGCTACCGAAGGGTAGCTACAGGCTGGCAGCACCAAGGATAGGCTGTGGCAGGATCAAGGCAGCCATGGCAAGGCTGCCGAGGGGCAACTACAGGCTGACAGCGCCAAGGTTAGCCTGCAGCAGGGTCAAGGAAGACATGGTAAGGCTGTTGAGGGGTAGCTAAAGGTTGATAGCACCAAGGATAGGCTGCGACAGGGTCAAGGCACCCACAACAAGGTTGTCGAGGGGCAGATACAGGCTGACATCGCCAAGGATAGGCTGCGACCAACACATAAGAGGGGGAACCTAGCCACAATAAGGGTGACCATAATATACAAGTCAATAAGTGGGGCTTAATCAATCACAATATAACAACACAAAGGGTCATCTCTCTATCAAAAGGTCGAATCATAATGTGGGGGTGTCATCCTCGTACAAAGAGGGTTTCTGCACTTTGATGTGGGATTTATACCTTCTAGTCTAATCCAAGGGTCAAATGGTCAAAGTAAAAGAAAAATAACACTATCTACTAGATAATATGCATTAAAAATATTCAAAAAATGTCACGGAAAAGTAAATTTATCAAGAACTCATTGAAAGGCAAAGAAAAAAAAAAGGTATGCAAGACCTTAATATTGACAGGCATATGTGAATTTTTTTTTATTATAAATGATTGGTATTATATAATTATACATCAGTACTAGATTTTTTTTTTCTTTGCACGACTTGCTGCTAATTTCCTAAGTATTTCATTGATATCTATGTCATCTTCTTTTACTGCATGCTTTTCTATTGTTGATTGTCCTTGAATTCTCGCACGCATTTCATTCCTTGTCACGTACTCATGACGTTGAGGCACCAGATGCGAGTCATTGCCTACAACGACAAAAAATATTAAATTTATAGGGCAAGTTATTGAATACGATTGATTTAGTTCATTAATAAGAAAAAATACGACTGGATTGTAATAATTTACCTGCCCTGTGCTCCTCTTCTGTTACAGGATCTCGATGTATGTCATGCATCTCTATCACTGAAACCACAAAATTTATAAGTAGACAATCATAATTGAATTAGTAAAAAGAAAAAATAGAATCACAAAATTCATAAGTATGAAATTATTAAGTTATATATGATTAATATACAACCATATTACCATCGTGGCTCTCATGTGTAGCAACATCATGGGGCTGCACCAACCTATTTATGTTAGGATCAGGTTTCACCTCACTTTCAGAAGGTTGTACCTCACTGTCAGGAGGCTACACCTCACTTTCATGGGGTTGCACGGAAGCACTATCTTGTGGTTGCTCTCTACTATAAACAAACTATTATGCAGTACTATTAATGGGATCGGTAATATTGCTGCTCCCCTACTATAAATAACAGAGAAACATATAAAATTGTTGGACGATATCAAATGAGAATGTATTTTAAAGGCAATGAAACCATGTTATTGTGGTTAGATTTTTATAATATAGCATCTCATGCACACTGCATCTTGGCCACTGTCCAAAGATTTTTCGGTGATCAATAACATCTTGGTATCCATACTTGTAACCAATTTGGAGGCCTTCTGTAGTGGCTTTGGTGCCAAAATCGCCCCCCTACATTGCATAAGAGTATTGATTTTTATCATTGGTTGCCCCATGAATTACTAGAAACCTGGAAGGCGATATAACTAATAATATTGTTAATATGTTTGATTACTTACAATTCATGCCTGTAACTTCAAATAGTCACCTTGGCCTAGTCTCTGTTGGCCATGTTTCTCAACCCTTTCCTTGGTGGCTTTCGAAGTGTCAGGGAGCCTATGAAAAATTTCAAGTATGTTATATACCGCAATTGTATTTAAAAATAAAGAAAGCTAAAGGTATTGAATTCAAATTGTAATTTACCTTCCTAGACCAGGTGGATTTCTTCCTTCTTTTCTCAATCTCTTATCCTTTGCGTCCTCAATGAACGCCTTCCATTCCCTCTCAAGAATAACAGGTGGATGCTCATACCTAGGGTTCTTTTGCAATTTAACCCTATACATGTCACGTATATATTTTAAATATAGGCCCACCTCTTTCGAGAACTCACTTTTGTAGAAGGTATCTACCTCAAACATACGTTCAAGGTAGTCCAAGATTTCTTTTTTGAGGTGAATACTCTGAGAATTCCATCTCATGCGTAACGTGGGACCAAAAATTTCCAACGACTGGTCATGCAATTGTTTATAAAACAAGTTGTTTCCTACATGCAAAAATAAACTATCATTAATTAGAAAATAATAATATATAAGATGATATATGCTTCAGATATACAACAAAAAACGGTTAAAACAATTAAAAACACCTAGAAATTTTAATATCCTTATTATAACTCCTTTCTCATTCACCAAAAAAGTGCATGAAATTGTTCCCATGCTGGCAATGCGTGACGATCCAGGAAATGAACTAACAGTGTCATCACTGCCAATAATGCCACCAACTCCTGTGTGTGGCTCTGCCACCTCTGGATGAAGGGGTATGTCATGCTCACGGTACCCAGCTATAAGTGTGGACCCAGTATGAGTATGAATGGGATCAATCCCAGGTGGAGTGCTAAATAACCTAGCTGGTATATGTTGGCTCGTGCTGGCTGGACGTTGTGGTGTACTCTCTGCAACATGACTACTACCAACATCTGCTGCAGGAGCCGACTGCATCAGAGCCAAAAAATCCTATATAGGAAAGAAAAAGTTATTTTGATTAGAAAATGTAAAAGTTATAAACATGAAACATTCATAATTGAACTTACGACCAAAAAAAAATCACTTTAAGATATGGTTATTACCTTATATTTTTGAAGGTCTTCCTTCAACTTCTCTATCCTTTCTTTAGTTTCTTGATTTTGATCTTTACTTACAATCAAGAAAAGGATTTATCTGTTCCGTTTTATGATGATTTTGTTTATTGTTACCATTATGTTGGGGTCATACAACAAGTTTTCGTCGACCCAATCATCACAACCATGGCCCATGGACTACATATTTCAAGAAAGAAAAGTTATTTTCAATTATATAAACAAATAATAAATTTCACATTAAATGTAATTCGGAAATGTTATTCATATGCCTATTCTAGGGGGGATGGAGATTTTCCATGATCTGACAAGAATTAGGTGTTATAAATCCATAACAGATGAAATGAGTCATGCAAACTCATAGAGTATGATGTGCATTATAGTGAACTGCATTGCCTGTAATTTACCTGTTTTGAGGGGTTGACTGGTGCTTTTCCATGATCAACCTACCAATAATTAGGCATTAGAAATCTATAACAAATTAAATGATTCATGCAAACACTAAGAGTATGATGTGCATAAGATTTAGGTGTTAGAAATCCATAACAAATAAACATCATGAACAACGATAAATTTACAAACAATGGGAATACAAATTTACAAACTGCACCACATCACATCATGATAAGTAAACATAATAGATTTCAAATTACCGCCCCCATAATAGCAATGTCCATATGTATTCGATTCAAGTTGTAATCAATCAACAACTCCTCCCCTGCAGTTATTGATTTTATTGCGCATACGAATGCACGGTTTTGTTCCCGCCCCTCAAATATGCAATTGGGTTGCTTATTTGTTGTCTCGGGTCGTGTATTATTTATAAACCCTACAATATTGCCCGATGCCTTTGGCATTCCATCAATATACATAGACCCTCCTTTGTTTCTATCATTGTCTCTTAGTTGTATATAATTTGTAGCCACTCCATATATCTGCATACCTTGCGTATATTGGACTAGCTTCATCCAATATCTATAATTGTAACAAGGCTTGACATACTCCATCAATTTAGTTATTCCACCATCAAAAACCTTTATGCCATCCATGGAAAATAGCCCCAAGCCATTTAACGATGATGGAGCAATGTGATATATCCTCTCATCCAGACAAAAATCAGTGTTTACTTGAGGAAGGTCCTTGGGTACTCATCGTTTCAATAAATTTTTGTACCTCAAGGGCACCTCGATGTCATCTATGCTCTCAACATCATAAGAGCAGGACCCCCCTTCAACAAGAAAAAATTCCATGCGTCTATGGAATTTTCTTCTGATCATCTCACCTCTAGTTGCTCTCCATCTACCTGAACTTTCCTTGCTCGACGAAGATAGATATGACAAATAACTATTTGGTTGTACCTGTAGTCCATCGAATGAGTGAGCAGTTAAGAAGAATGCCCCTTTGAATTCTAGTAATGATAATTGTGTAGGATACAAGGATGACAAAAGGAAAACAACAAATATGCATTCTTCTTAAATGGCATATTATCAACTCGTATTATAAGGGATAGATTGATCAACTCGTATTTGTGATGTAGAGAGACCAAGTGACATATCAAGTTGGTTCAACAAGTCAAGTTTCAATCACTGACAAACTAGTTGAGGCAAGGTCAACAAAGATAAATGAGTGATTTTCATATAGAATCAAAGTCTTAAACTTAGAAGGGAGCTCACTTGAGGCCAACTAGATGAAGACATGTCAGGCCATGTAACAGATTTTGGGATTGCAAAAGGAATGGGTGCAACCTCTATTGAGTCACTTACTTCAACAGTTTCTTTGAAAGGATCAGGAGGATACATCACCCCGGGTATGGCTTTTCAAAAAGTTAGTTTTACTTGTCTTTTCCCAAACATCCCCTGATTCATGTTTAGTGAAAAGTGTTGTGGGAATATAAATATACTAGTATTTATGTGAATATATGTGAATAATTTATGAGGCCATTATATGCACTCATCCACAGGGAGTCAAAAAAATGTACGTATGAAAAATATTTGGATACACTATCCACACTCGGGGACTAACACATCATGGAAAAGGGGACCAACTTGTGGATATATGGTGGAACAAAGACTCCTCATAATGCTTTTTTATATTAGTAATGATTATATCATGTTAGTAAAGGTAATGATAATGCTTTCTTATATTAGTAATGATTAGTGGATGATGAGCAATTAGACATTGATGTTGCTATTCATATATTCATATCCATATAAAAGGATGATAACATGAGATAATGGGGTTTTAAATCAAAGAGGCATGCCCTCCATGCTTCACATTAGTACTACTGTGGGGTAACAATAAGCTTCATGACTAGGAGGAAGTACAACTACACCCTCTATAATGTGGTTGAGTGAAAACTAACAACTATGGATGTAAATATCTTGGCAACAATTTCTTGTGAGTTATCTTAGATTCCCTAGAGGAAACAAATGATTGGAGGAGGTAATAAAGAGGTAGGTTAGTCATTAGTGAAGGGAATTTGAAGTTCAAAACATTGTTGGAGCAAAGGGATTTTGCAAATTTGGCATTGAAAAAGATGGAAATATTGGGAGGTTAAGGGTGTAGAAAAACAAATACCAAGGACCTAGAAGGATAATTATATTCCTAGATTGAAAGGATGAAGAGGATTTTGAGTTTGTATGAAGATAAAATATTGTGTTTGAGCCAAAACAAAAATATGCAAGACACTACTTAGGAGTGATATTACAAAAATTATAATGTTGTTGGTGGGGAATATGAATCATGAGGAATACCATTGAATGAGCATTCTCAAACCATGTGGCATGTCAAATTCTAGGCTTACTTGTAGCACAAAAAATGCCAAAATTTTGTATTTTTATTTTTTATTGGGTAGAAATCAAAAGTCACGGGACTTGTTATTATTTGCAAGTGGGTTAAAAATAGTGTTTTATAACTCAACTTTTATTTGTATTTGTCCTAAAAATGAGGATAATTTTTTTTGTTGTAATAGAATAAGAAACCAATAGAGTTGTTGAAGAAATCGAGCACAATTCATTTCTCTATGTCTAATGAAAATTATTTCTCATGCCCCCATGGGTAAAACCTAACATGGAAAATGGTGCATTGGGTATAGGGACATGTTTTTTAAGAGATTCCTAATGGTCCATAACCTTATTCAACTCATCTCTGCTTGAATGTTATCTAAGTTTATTACACAACACGAGTCCAAAACCATGACACGATTTCCCTCAAATGTACCTAGTAGCATTCCCTCATTGAATACTTGATGGAGGGTGATCCCCTTCTCAATACAAACATGCATATTCTATCTTATATGGAATTAAAGTGTGTTCCATAAATATTTAGGTCCTAGTGTGTTGGTGGATTTTATAAATTGTGATTTCCTCTCTACAAAAATCTTACCATGAACCCAAAACCACATTGGATAGAAGTGTATCGAGAGGTTTCCTAATGCTAAGGGTTAAAACTATGATAGTGTGGGAAGGAAGAGGATGTGTACCTAGTTTTTGTAGGGTGCTTACCCAATATATTACTCCTAAAGTTTTGTGGATGCAAGGGAGGTACATGTGGGATCCCTATTTTCTAGCAGTGCGAATGTATAGATAAGATATAAATTGGGGCAAAGAAAAATATATATATTGTAGTTGTTAGATATATTAAATAAAAAAGATGTTTAATTCCCTCAATGTGTAATATTAAAGTTATGTTTAAGGCCCTCAATGTGTTGTGAACCAATATCAGACCAAACAATCATGGAATAACCATATACATTCGACCAAACCCTTAATTTAGTATGAGCATCATCAAAATCCTATTGAAATGCTAAGTATTTGATTGTGGATTTTGAGATTTTGGAATCCTAAAGACCTCTTATTCAAACATTTGTGTGGAAATAAGGAGTCCAAATTTATTCATTCATTTTCCAAATCGAAACTCTCGAAATGAAATTACTCACCATTCTTTGTTCCTTGTGAATATTGGCTTGAGTTCGAGGTCTCTATCTCCTTACGCATGTAGTGGCTCGAGGTCTATGTCTCCTTGCACCGCAGTGGCCGAGTTCACTTTCTCCTTGTGCCACAATGGCTGAGGTCCTACAAATATAAGCACCTATTCGATCAATGGTTTAGGTATTCTGATATGTCTCCTAGAGAGAATAGTAGTAGACATAACCCTATTCCTCAACAATGGCTCTTATACGAGAATCCAATCACAAAGGCTATAGTGCATGTCTCATCCAATACCCTCCTAACTCCCTATATGGCCTTAAATATCACCAAAAATACCCATAATTCCGCTAATAAAACGATTTCCAATGAAAGGAGGGTCAATGCGAGGGAAATGTGTGAAAAGAAAAGGTATGGAATATGCTCATATAGCAGGTATGATTTGGTTTGATACTAAGGGATGACTCTAGGCATCATTGAACCATCACCCACTCACAATCGGCCTCGTTCAGATGATGATGACCTGCACCTGCTCCAGGGACACCTAACGACATTCCTCTCTACTTTATCTAGTCACAAAACCTAGCTCGGGTCACATATCCCCACTTCCATTTGAGAGATTTGTGAATGCCATATAAAAGCCTTTTTATATTGTCACAAAAATGAATTTGAAAACTAGAAAGAATTTGTGATAAATCACTTAGGCAATATGTGCATTATGATTTCAGTACACTAGAATTAAGTATTATCTATACATAATTTCCACTAGACAATTTAAAGTCAATCTATTGAGAGTTATGGTAAAATAATAAAATCATTGATTAGAGTAGTTGTTAGGAAACATAACAAAAATTTGAGTGTTTTGAATGTAATTTAGCAAAGTATTTTAGTGTGTGAGAGTCAAAGTGTGTGCGCAAATAGGAGAAAAGAATAATATCTATTTGACAACAATTTAGCACAAGCCTACCTTGAAGTCGATGATGATATAACACGAAATAAGTGAATTAGCACAAGATAAGATGTGGGGATGATTATTGATGGAGTGATGACTTTCTCAATGTTCATATAATGCATAGTCAATTTTTATACATGGGTTGTTAAGCATCACCCCAATAATTCTAATCAACTTAGTTGAGTGTAATCACAGACCTTGATTCCATGGAACAAACACAAAAATCCTAGGTAATTTTAATCCTTTACATGGTCAACGTGGATCATTCCTCCATTCCTATAAATGTGTATGCACAATGACCTTTATAGGATGACAATTCGGTGAGTTTTGTTTCCTCATTAGGATTAGGAGTCCATATAGTTTACATCCCAAAGAGATCTGTATGCTTCCTTCTTATTTTGTTGGTTTTTTCTAAGGACTCACAAGCAATTTGTATCAAATTGGTATATGATAGGGTGTGATTCATCACATGTCATTGTCCCTTCACCTCCTCCATAAATCCTCCTTAACCATGGGTTACATAACGCTATCATTCAATAGTAAAATTGTTACATTTCATTGTAAGGCATCATGTGTACTAAGGGCTTGAGCCACCGCAAAGGAAACATACAAAGAATATTTGTCTTATGAACAAGATATGGTATTATCCATTTTGAGGTTTGGCATAGAGATTGTTATTATAGACTACACTACATTGCACCATAATATAATCCCTACACTCCTTGCAAACCATATAACACCATTCAAATTAGACACAATATTCTTGCGACGAATTAGCTATACTATCGATGAAATGTTTTCGTCGATAGTATAACAAATTCGTCGCAAGATTATTTACATTCGTCTCTCTTGAAATGATATCAAATGATGCTTGGATTCATTTCATATTTTTTTATCAACTTGAAATTAAAATTTGATACTGTGCAATCTAGCTAGACCTTGAGTCAAATACAAATATGAAATTTGGAATCATTAACATATCTACTAAAACATATGAAAAATAGGGTTTATGGTTTCCATGATGATATGATGATGAAACAATGTGGGTGTGTGAGTGAAATTTGAGTCTAGAAACCCTCCCATATCGTTAAGGCATGAGAATAACATATCCATGTCAAATTTCAATGCATACAGATACAGTTTGAAAAAAATTCAACGTTGGCCCCATTCACATGTCATTGTTGCCCGCCTCTAGTATTTTTATGGTGTTGATTAAGAAATCAATGAAAAAGAGGGATTTTTCATCACAAATATGACACAGATACATTGTATATACATTAATGTAGAACCTGAAAGAAAAATAAGGAAAGATTGATGAAAACATAAAACTTGCATCAACCAAATTGTGTACTTTGAAATAAAATTAGGGTTTATGGTTTACATGATGAATTGATGATGGAAGAAAGTGGGTGTGTTAGTCAAATTTGAGTCCAAAAACCCTATGTTATGACGAGATTCTCTAACCAATTCAGATAGTCGTTGCCATGATAACCTACCTCCATTATGATGTTTACATCTTTCAATCCATACATTCATCCAGTCAATATTATTTGTAATGTATAAATGCAGTGCATCCCACTCTTGAGAAACTAAATCAAAAACACATAATTCACCAATATTAAATATTAGTTATAACATACAATATGTAGGTAATTATAAATATTTATAATTTATGAAATAAATTATATTAATATATTAATGAGTATGATCATATACACAAAAAATGAAACTTTATATGTATTATTAATATCTCATGTTAGTAAAGGTAATCATAATGCTTTCTTATATTAATAATGATTAGTTGATGATGAGCAATTAGACATTGATATTGCTATTCATATATTCATATCCATATCAAAGGATGATAGTCCAAGAAGAAGGCATTAGTAAAGGATTGGGACTATAATGAAAGCCATAATGTAAGGCAAATTGGTAATTGCAATCAGGGTTAAGGGTTTTGGACGACCAAATGGTGGAGGCCTCAACACACCTAGAAGATTTAATGACATTGTACCACCAAGAAAAAAATCTTTATGGTCATTTCAAAGGACATTTATGATGAGGAAGTTGAAGCTAAAACCCCTGAGTTTACTGGTCCATCTATTGTGTATCCTATGGAGTACTACACCAACCTTTTTCCTTACCATATTGCTATCAGTCTAATTTTTTCTCCATTTCAATTAAAGAACCTCCAACAAAGGTTAGAGTGCACTCTTCATAATCACAAAGACTCTTTCCTACATCAACTAATCTTGTTACATTCTAAGGCATGGGATCAATTCGAGAGGTCATGTGTAGTGGTTTGAGATATGTACTTCTTTTAGAACTTTTTGAACAAGAAACATAATAAAGAATAAGTAAAGAATACATACCTCCTTTACATGATTTGTATTGTCCTTGGTTGGCGTAGTGTACTCAAATGAATAGAAAGTGTCTCCAAATTAAGTTTTCCCTTGCCACTTGCGCCAACTTTCCCTTCTCTTCTGACCTTATATATACAATATTTAAACATTTCAATACATTCATCATTCTTCTAGTTGATCATCTTCGTCGAACTGAACATCCATATCATCTAGTTCATATAAGGTGTTGTAAAGATTGACCGTATCAACATCGTCATCAATGTACTCATTTCCAAGCTATATATCTTCATCATGGATATCATCATCAAGATCTGCATTGCCTCCTACTAGTACATTTGGTTCATCTCCTTCAGGCTCTTCATCTAAGACATTTTCTAGATCGGCTACCCGTTCCTCTGCATCATCTTCTTCTTCAAGATCATTTTCTTCCTCTACAATATTATACTTTACTGGCCTTCCTCTTGGATCATACCTAACAACAAATGACCAACCTGATTTACCTGGAACCTTTGAGTAGAATACTTGTTCGCATCGTCTTGGAAGAACATAATGATCTATTCCTGGCTCAAATGACCTTGTATTAACCATGGTAAATCCATTATCATGTAGAATAACAGTTCTATCAGGATCACGTTCATTCATTTGTAGCCTGTACCATTTGACGTCAAACAAAAATATTTTGAAGGATTTTAAGTCACACTCAATTATGTCCTCCAAATACCCATAGTATCAATTTTCAGAGACTTCGGGTTGTCTGTCACTTCTAGAGGAAACATTAGTGACCTCGAAGATTGTAGTTATCCCACAATCATAAGTTTTCCTCTTTTCATCCAACTTTTTGATGCGAAATTTATAATCATTGCACCACATAGCCTTGTGATGTTTCAATTGCAATATGCTAGACACATAAAACATATTTCACATAACTTGTAATGTATGGATGGGAAAAACACATCGACACTAACATTAATAATTTATGAAATAACATAATGAAATTGTA
>JASDQU010338100.1:0-12542 GCA_032191745.1 Picea mariana
GAAAAAATTTAAAATATCAAAAAACCACCTAAAAATGGAAAGGGGTGCTACCGGTAGCACCATTTTTAAAAACAGAGTAAAAAACTTGACCCCCCCAAAAACGAGAACTCTGTAGAGTTCTCGTTAAGTTGGTAACTATGTTAAGAGCCTTAAACTCTTTGAATTTGTCAAAGACTTCAAATTTCTTCATGAGGAAATAAATATAAGTATTCCAAGAGGAGTCATCTATAAATGAGACATAGTACACAAATTTTCCCAATTATGGAACCGACACAGGTCCAAACACATCATTGTGCACCAACTGTAAAATTCCCTCTACCCTCATTGCATCAGAGGGGAACCTTACCCAATTCTACTTCTCATATACACAATGTTCACATAAATCAAAATCCAAAGAGTCGTTTAACATACCTTCAACCATACCTTTACTATGTAGTAGATGAATACCATTCACTCTGATATTCCCTAGTCTTTGATGCACAACATAGTCTTTTCTACAAAGTCTGTAGGAGTTTTTTCTTCATTAGCTCCAATCTCAAGAACAATAGAACTATTGCACCCATCACTAATAGTTCTTCCTTACAGCTTATACAAAGTTCCAAACTGAACTCACTTCAACAACACCATTGCTCCTCAAACCATACTACAAGTTTCTTTCTCAAACATTATTTTTACCTCTTCATCATCCATTTTTCTTATAGAGATCAAATTTCTTTTTTAATCCTGGGATGTGCAAAACACCAGGGAGTGTTCTAATGCTTCCATCCATGAGATTCAACTTGAATTTTCCTCGTCCTATGATTTTGGTTGTCGAGTCATCACCTATGAAAACATCACCTTTATCATACCTTTCATATTCATAGAATCACTCCCTGTAGGGAGTCATATGAAATATGCTCCTGAATCAACCAACCATGCCTCATGACATGCATGTGTGATTGAAGAAGCCAAGTACACATCCCTTCCTTCTTCTGTGGAAGTTTTTTCTTCTGTAGAGAGAGCATCTTTAGATACGTTCCCTCTCTCAACACTTTTGGATCTATATTACTTCTCGTAGTGCCCTTCTTTTCCATATCTCCAACATACCTTTACAAAATTTCTAGGAGATTTTGATCTTCCCTTAGATTTAGATCTTCCACTTGATGACTTAGATCTATTTCTTTCTCGGGAGAGTCATATTGCAACAAGGCATATGTGCACAGTCCTTCCATGTTCTTTCGCCTCATCTCTCTCGACAACAAGGATGATACCACATCATCTAAACTTAAAGTAGTTTTATTACTACCTATGGCCACAACAAGACTATCCCACAAGTTTGGTAAAGAGCATAATAAATTGATACACTTATTTTCTTCAAAAATATTAATATCAACAAATAATAGTTGACTTACCACTATATTGAAGGAATTCAAATGATCTGTCACCGAGTCTCCATCTTCCATCCTCAGGTTGTACAACTTCTTCCACAGAAACAATTTGTTTACCAAGGACTTTGATTGATACAAATCACCTAACTTATCCCATAATGCCTTGGTTGTAGCTTCCCCTGACACATTCAGTAATTACGAATCTGAGAGACATAATCAGATTGTGCTCTTTGCCTTTCGATCCAAAATTTTCCATTCTTCCGCTGATGTTCATGTAGGTGCAATACTTAGATCCACAACGATCCATTAATCTTTGTCCACCAATAGATCTTCCATCTTGAGCTTCCACAACTCAAAACTATTCCCATTAAATTTTCCGATCACTATTTTCAAACCGCTCGCTATTTATTTTCACCTAAAGAATCGATACCACAGATCTCCCACTGTAACAAGGTTTATTAGGGACCCGAGCCAAACCCTTAGCCATAAAGGCATTTCCCTGAAGCCAATAAAATCTCTGATGCCAAATCTAGATTTTAACCTTTTATAATTAATTATTGCAAAAAAATTCTTAATAAAATAGAAAAGATACAATGACACACACACACACACACACACACATTATGCAAATTTTCTTACCGTAAAAACCCAAACTGAGAAAACAAAAAACCTGTTTAAAACCAAACCTCTAATCTTCTATTCATAATATATCTTCATTGTTTACACTAATATATATATATATATATATATATATATATATATATATATATATATATAATTTGTAACTCCATTTGTATCTCCATTTATATCTACCGATATATACATAATTTTTGTATCAAATATTTCAAAAACCTTATATAAATAATGATGCTAATGTGAAGATAAAATACCATATTTTTTGTATTATAAATTAAAGATAAACAATCTATATTAGTTGAAAATAAAATAAACTTATTGTTACTTTCCTCCACGTATATAAACTTGTGTTTCCTTCTTTAAAAATGACCCCTTATTTCACAAACAATAAATTACCATATATATAATATGGTATTTATTTATAAACAATCTACTTGAAGATAAAATACACTTAAAATATACACATTGTTACTCTCTTCCATGTATATAAACAATCTATATTATACTACTTGAAAATAAAATATATACTAGTTGAAAATAAAATACACTTATTGTTCCTCTCTTCCATGTAGAAAAACAATCTATATTATACTAGTTGAAAATAAAATACACTTATTGTTACTCTCTTCCATGTAGATAAACAATCTATATTATACTAATTGAAAATAAAATAAACTTAAACTTATTGGTACTTTCTTTCATGTATCTTTATTTCTGTCATATAAGGTGATACATTACAATGTGATACATTACCAAATTTACCAAATATTTGAGGACGTGGAGGGCTAAAATAAGGAGGAGATTCCCACACGCTGGAATTTATTGTGGAAGAAGAAGAAACACCACATTGAGAGGAAGTCTCTCGCCTTCCCCGAGCGGACTCAGCTTTGAGTTTGGAGCACATTACCGAAGTGAGCACACGCATATAAAGGCAAGTCTCGGTTGGTTGTTCACATGCAGCGCTGCACTGCCAATTGCAATGGACAATAATGTTATAACTTGAACACAGGGAAATATAAAAGATAGAAATGTCTAACACTGTACAATAATTATTATAAACAATGCGCATCTGGTGTAGTGGTATCATAGTACCCTCCCACGGTACTGACCGGGGTTCGATTCCCCGGATGCGCAATAGAGTTGATTTTCTTTCCTCAAATTGAAAAGCGTCTGTTTTACTTCCCTTGGATTGAAAAGCGTCTGTTTTACCGTCAGGTCCCCAATTCCAGCGTTATTTATACCTGATCAACAAAGTAATAAGAATGATAGAGTCGCTGGAAACCAAATAAAACCAGGTGTCTGGGTGGTGTAGTTGGTTATCACGTTAGTCTCACACACTAAAGGTCCCCAGTTCGAACCTGGGCTCAGACATTTTGGTCCTATTTGACGCAATGTACATTCAATATTTGATTCGGACACAGTGAAGCGAGGTTCCTGTTTTACAGACTGTGTTTGGGTAGTAAAGACTCTCCAGGATGACCTCAACACGTTGGAGTTTTTAGTTTGAAAATATAATTAGTTTTAGTTCACAAATATTATGACACCGTTTTCTGGAGAAGGTCTAATTCAATCCAAAGCCAATAATTAACACTCTTTACAAAGATTTGCAATGTGTAGTATTATTCCATTCTGCACAAAGTCTTTTACAACTTATTTAAGATGACTTGTTTTAAGATTGAATTGCAGAAGAAATGCCTCCCACAAAGTCTTTACAACTTATTTAAGATGACTTGTTTTAAGATTGAATTGCAGAATAAATGCCTCCCAGGTATAACTGAAGAAAAGTATTACAAAATGGGGACACCATATATAGGGTTGGTTGGTGGCATCTCCCACAGACGTGATTTAGGGCATGGCACATCTTTGCATGGTCACGATACCGTTGTGGATATATTCTTGCTTTATATATATGCTACAAGTTTTCTATTGGCTCTGATTCTCACCAATAGTTCAAGGTGCATTTTTCTTTGTGGGTATTTATTTGCAAGAAGTGGCAAGTAGAATGAATTATTAAGGTTCCCCCTTTCCACTCTGGTTGGTTGGTACAGTAGTTGCAGCTACAATCATGGTTGGAGTTTCTCACCTAAGCATATATGTCATAGACATTAATCTTTACACTGATTTAGCTAAGGCAATAGTGGAAGATTTGCTTGTAAATCTAAATTGGTCTTTACACTGATTTAGCTAAGGCAATAGTGGAAGATTTGGTTGTAAATCTAAGTTGGACCAGCTATAGGAAGCATAAGAGGCAGTAAGTAGAAACAGGAGCTCCAATAGTAGCACATAAAACTATGTTGACCTAGAATATCAATGAGTAATACAATTGTGTTGAGTCTAACAAGCCCACATCTATTTCAACTCTAAAACATTTTGCTAATGTTGAGGATGGTGAAATATCTAGGCAGAGGAACAAATTTTCCACTAAAGGGCTGCTAGATGTAAGTTCGTCTTCTCCCAAAGTTTTGTTACGTAGGAGATCTTTGATGTTGAAAATTCTTATTGGTGGGTTATGCTTAACACCATCTTGGAATCCTAGCCACTATGGTATTATTACAAAAGACAAAGAAAAATCTACTGACCATTGAAGTTTGCAGCTCCAATAATATCATAAAAGGATTCATGTTTGCATGAAGGGTAAGGATGATATGTCTTGTCCATTTGCTGCAATTTATGTGCAAGAAATGGAACAAGTAGTGCATGGTACTATTGATAGACATAAAGTCTTGCCTAGTTATTTTCACTGTATGTTTGTTTATTTCAAAAGTCTCTATTATTGGGCAAAAGGTGCTGGGAATGCATTGTTGACAGACATGGTTTGGTATAGTCTAAAGCACTCTATACATATACTCAACTTGAATGAGATAATATAGACATTGCTAGTTGCAATTTCTCTTGAGAATAAATCCCTTTGGAGGTGATAAGGATCAAGAATAAACAAAGGGATAGAAAGGGTGGTTTTAATATCTCAATTCCAATATGACGTTTATCACACTTGACATGACACTTTGTGACAACTTTCTATTAATGAAAGAAATGCACGATTTCTATTAATGAAAGAAATGCACAGAGACTATAAAAATACAGAGTGAAAGACTCGCTAGAATGGTGGCAGCTTATCTCTGAGAAGAGATGTGACGGCTACTCGCATTCGCAGGAAGATGATTACAATTGAGGCTCCGAAGGCATTTTTACAATAAAAAAGAATTCCAAAAACCCTGGACATCCAAAAACATAACCCTAGGAGATGAAGCACCAAAAGTCATGTGGGCCCCGTTTGGGTAAGTTAGTACATCAACTTCCCGGGGTCGTAACTTTTGCATACAATCTTCGTTTTAGGCGTATAATAGCTCGTTCGAAAGGTGTCATTGAGGAGATTCATTTTGGGGGATCAATCATTCCTTCGACTATCATTGAGCACCTCGATCTCAAAAAATCTTCATTTGGGCCCTCAAAATGGCCCCAGAAGTTAAAACCTACTAAAAATAGTAAATTGCCAAAATTGCTAGAAAACTCTTTTGAGCCAGTTGTAAAAGGTGGGTGGCCACTGATATCCACCTGGATCAATCCTACCTCCTTAGGAAGCAATGGTCTTCATTGCATTGAGCTCCTGAGGGAGAGGGAAAAGCATTTGTTGACTCTGCATCTTGGTGAGTTGCTTGCCTTGCTGGAGACATTGCATTGCTCAGTTTGTGGAAGTCTGTCACGAACCTGTTGAGGTTGAGGCTATTCAACAAGTCGAGCTACATGAGAGGACAGTGTGCGAAAGGAATCTTTGCACTTTTCTACAACCTTGTCGACCTGCTTCTGTTGGATAGAAGGTGCTTGGGGCGAGGCTGTAGTGGTTGCAGTGTCCTTATGTTCCCCTTTTGAACAGACTGTGAAGAAGTTGAATTTTGCAATATGAGATACTACCTTGCGACACTTTTTAGGTGGAATAGTAGTTGGAACTACCTCTGGTATTCTGTAGAGATGACCCCCCAAAGTAACAATGACACTACGGGGTCAAGACTCATAAACAACATGGTGTCTCCACATATATGGTTGGCCCAAGAGGACATCACAGACATCCAATGGGGCAACATCACATAATACCTCATCCTTGAAGGGTTGGATGCCATATGATAATTGACATTCTTGGCTGACATGGAGATCTCGTCCTTGGCGAAGCCACCCGATCTTGTATGGCTGCGAGTGTGGTGTTGTCAACAATCCCAACTGTTTGACGACCTTTGTTGAGATGAAGTTCTTCTGGTTTCTGCTATCAACAATGAAATGCAGTGGGGTCCCCTTCACCCACATCTGTGAATGAAAAAGGTGCTCCCCCTCTTCCGGATCTATTGGTTCTTATGGTTGAATTGTTGCGGTCGTGACAATAGTAGTGGGGTCTGCGTCAATGATCTGTCCTTTACCAGTATTTTCAGAATTCGATTTTGAATCAGTGTTCGGCTCCTTGTCTTTGATCTCGGCCACCAATGACTATTTTGAGCGACATTCATCGATGTTGTGCCAGGGGATTTTGTGGAAATCACACCATTTTCCGGTGTCCTTCTTTGTCTTCCTGTGACCCTTCTTTTCCTGTGTCTTGGATTGGTTTTCAGGAGACTGTTTGTTAGGGCCATCTTTTTCATACTTTGGTTGTTGCGGATTTGCAGGCCTAAATTCCCGTTTGTTCTGGTGCTTAAATTTTTGCTCAATTTTAACATCATATCGATAAGGAACACCGAGTGATGAGATGTCCAGAAAATCCATTTCAGTCTGGATGTATCTGTGTAGAGCCCCATGGTATTTCAAAACCAAATGTCGCTCGAAGTCTTTGATACCCAGCTTGGTGCGCAAGGTATGGAAGGTATTGCTGAACTCCGGAACTGCTTGGCCCCTCTCTTGCCGCAGTGTGGTCCATCTCATGTATTGGTCCTCATAGTTGCCAATAGAGTAATACTATTCCTTTACCGCATCCACAAAAAAATCCCAAGTGGGTTCGACCCCATATATTCCAGACTCCTCTATGGAACTTTACTCCTAGTAAGTTTCCCACCGATGTTTGACATGAGGGAGAGCTTTAAGGAGTGCGAAGGTGATCTTTTCTTTGTCAGAAAAATTGTGAACAGAGAAATAACCTTCTAGCAGAGTTAAACATTTTTCTAGGGCTTCTACATCTATCTGTCCTTCAAATACAGGAATATCAAAATTAATTTGTACCTTGAAAGGTGAGGTGCCTCCAAAGTGTCCACTTGATGAAGATGCACTTGATGCTATCGACATGCGTTGAAGGATGTGGGCAAAATTCTCCATCATTTCGTCCCTCTGTCGCGTGAGAGCTTGCTCAAGCAACAGATTGATAGGATCGTCTGCTCCGTTGTTTTTCTTTTCTTCCGCCATTGAGGGTTTCTTGGGTGTGCAAGAGGGATTTTCTTCAAGAGAGACAAGCTCAAGACCCAACTTGCTATACTCGGACCTCGTCGGGGACATGCACTGAAAAAAGGATCAAGAGCAACATGCTCTGATACCACCGATCCGGATTATTTTCGGCACGAAATGAGAGCGGAGATATAATAAAGAAATGCACAGAGATATCGTAGATATTCAATAATGTAAATGTATCAGAGATGAAACCATAAATACATATATACAGTAATACATGATTTCTATTAATGAAATAAATGTACAGAGACTATAAAAATATAGAGTGAAAGACTCGCTAGAATGGTGACAACTTATCTCTGAGAAGAGATGTGACTGCTACTCGCATTCACAAGAAGATGATTACAATTGAGGCTCTGAGGGCCTTTTTACAATAAACAAGAATGACAAAAACACTAGACATCCAAAACCCTAACCCTAGGAGATGAAGCGCCAAAAGTCATGTGGGCCCTGTTTGGGTAAGTTAGTACATCAACTTCTCGGGGTGGTAACTTTTTCATACGATCTGCGTTTTAGGCGTATAATATCTCGTTGGAAAGGTATCATCGAGGAGATTCATTTTGGGGGCTCAATCATGCATTTGGATATCATTGAGAACCTTGATCTCGAAAAACCTTCATTTGAGCCCTCAAAATGGCCCCGAAAGTTAAAACCTGCTAAAAATAGTAAATTGCCAAAATTGCCAGAAAATTGTTTTGAGCCAGTTGGAAAAGGTGGGTGGCCATCGATATCCACCTGGATCATCTTTCTATTCTCACAGAGGTTGTACATTCCCCTTGACTTTTGCACTAGATTGTCTATGCTCACAAAGGTTGTACGTTCCCCTTGACTTTTGCACTAGACTGTCTATGCTCACAGAGGTTGTACATTCCCCCTGACTTTTGCATTAGACTCACATAACATCTCGTTCGTCCTAACTTTTGGTCTGACTCACAGAGGTTGTTCGTTCCCCCTGGCTTTTTTCAATACCTCACAAGACTGGTTGATTCTCCAAATCTCCTTGGATAGCCTCAGGGTGGCCCATATGGCCTCTCATTGGAGAATGATTGTCAATGCTACCAAATTTAACACTCCCTTGCAGCAAGGGAGTCATTCTCAGCCACACCAAGCTTACCTCTCAGCTGCACAAATTGTCTCAAGGTCAGAGGCTTGGTCAGGATATTAGCTACCTGCTCACTCGTGGCTATGTACTGTAACTTTACAGTTTTCTCTAGACCAAGTCTCGGATGTAGTGGTACCTCATGTCAATATGTTTTGACTTGCCGTGAAATACCAAGTTCTCTTTCAATTTTATGCAACTTTGATTATCACAGCGAACCACCGTCGTCTCAAGCTTGTCACCAAAAAACCCAGAAACCAATTTTTTGAGCCATATTGCTTCCTTGCTAGCATCACTTGCTGCAATGTACTTAGCCTCTGTTGTACTTTGTGCAATGGATCCATGCTTTTGGCTTGACCAAGAGATCATAGAGGATCCTAAACTGAAGAAGTATCTGGAAGTACTCTTCCGATCCACTGGGCTTCCTTCCCAATCAGCATCTGCATACCCATGCAGAAATAAACCACCACTGGATGTATATCTCAGACCATAAGTAATGTTCCCTCTGAGATATGTCAAGATGTGATTTGCTGCCACCCAGTGTCTCTGTCTTGGTTCAGTCATGAACTGACTCATTGCAATCACTGCATAACATATATCTGGCCTAGTGTTAATCATGTACATCAATGATCCAATCAATTACCTATACATGGTGGGATCCACCAAATCTGAACATGTATCAGAATCATGCAGTTTCCTCAGGTTGGTAACCATCGAAGTAGACATGGATTTGCAATCCATCATACCGAACCTCTTTAGTACATGCACTGTGTATTTTCCTTGTGCCAAAATATCTCGCCCTATCTTTGCCACACTTCCAATCCTAGGAAGTAATGCATCAAGCCTAAGTATTTCATCTCTAATTTTGAGGTTAACTCCCTCTTACACCAAGCTATTATACCTTCATCTCCTGTTAGAAAGAGACCATCAACATACATGATTAGTATAACAGGTTGGTTACCTCTTACCTTGAAGTATAGATTTGCATCAGCATCACTTTTCTGAAAGCCCAGGCTTTTAAGAAAGCCATCAATCCTGTCATACCAAACTCTGGGAGCCCGCTTAAGACCATACAAGGCATTCCTTAGCTTGCATACACGAGTGCTTTTGTTATGCAGTATAAAACCATTTGGTTGTTCCACAAAGACCTCCTGTTCAATCTTTCCATTCAAGAATGTTGTTTTTACATCCATCTGATGTAGTTTCCAACCAAGTAAGGAAGCTAAAGAAATAATAGCTTGAATGGAGGTATACTTGGCTACAGGGGAAAAAGTATCTTCGTAGTCGATTCCTTATTTCTGAGTGAAGCCTTTGGCTACAAACATTTCTTTGAACTTTTCCACACTTCCATCAACTGCATGTTTGATCTTATAGATCCATTTGGAATAAACCATTGATTTGTCTTTTGGCCTTGGCACAATGTCCCAAACATTGTTCTTTATAATAGACATGTATTCCTCAAGCATGGAATCCTTCCATAATTGTAATTTATCTACTTCTTCAAATGAAGAAGGTTCAGCATCACTAATGTTGTTCATCAGTGAAACATAGCCTCCAAACCTATGAGGCCTCTTCCTTTCCCTGAAAGTTCCTTTGGGAGCAACTATCCTTTCTGCTTCTTGCACTATTTCTTTAAGCCACCCTGGCTTCTTTTTGGTTGTAGGTTCTTCAAGAGTTCTTTCTAACACTTCAGCGGGTTCTAGGGGCTCATTACTTGTCCCTTCACGAGGTTCCTCCCTCTGATCATCTGACTCTTCATTTTCAGAAGAGGGTGAAGCTCGCTGAACTGTTTCTGAATCTTGCTGAAGCTCTCTGGATTTCTTAATTGCGTCTTCCTCATGGAAGTTCACATCTCTTCTTACCTCTATTTGCCTCTGACCCGGTACATAAATCCTGTAAGCCTTGTAGTTCTCATTGTACCCCACAAACACCCCTTTCTTTCCTGAGCGTTCCATCTTTGTCCTCTTTTCCTTAGGGACATGAATATACACAGGACATCCAAATATCCTTAGATGCCCTACTTCAGGTTTGATCCCTGAGAAGACTTCCTCATGAGTCTTGTCCTTCAAAATAACATGTGGACACCTGTTTTGAATATACGCGGCAGTGGAGGTAGCTTATGCCCATAAAAAAATTGGCAGATCTTGGTCAAACATAGTTGCTTTCATTGCCTCACAAATAGTCATGTTTTTCCTCTCAGCAACACCATTTTGTTGAGGGTTATATGGAACGGTCAACTGTCTCTTGATTCCTGCTGACTTGCATAAATCCTCAAACTGAAGAGATTCAAACTCTCCTCCATTGTCTATTCTAAGGATTCTGATGTGTTTCCATGTCTGCTTTTCAATAAAGGCTTTATGCTCTTTGAATTTATCAAATGTGTCACTTTTATCTTTAAGAAAATATATCCAACATTTTCTTGAGTAATAAAAATGACATAATACAAAAAACCACCGAGTGAGGGAGATGACATGGGACCACATACATCAGAATGAGCCAGATCTAAGATGCCCTGAGCTTTGTTGTCACTACTAGGAAATGATTTCTTTATATTTTTACCTAGCATGCATCCCTTACAAATTTCATTTTTACTAAGAGAAATAGAGGGCATGCCACATACCATGTTCTGTAGATCTGGAAGATCTTTGTAATAAAGATGTCCAAGTCTTTTGTGCCACAACTCGCTGGAGCTAGTCACATCCTGAGCCAATGCCTGAAATGACTGTCCTGACATGATGTACAGTCCTCCACTACGAGTTCCAATGGGTTCTGTTGTACTTAAGTGGCTACCTTTATCCCATAGCAGTGCCTTTATGTCCTTAAAGATCACCCAATATCCCTTGTCCTCAATGGTTGCAACTGATAGTAGATTCTTCTTGAGCCCTGGAACATATAATACTTCATCAACATGAAGTCTAGCCCCAGATTCCAATCTGAAGGAGATAGAGCCTACTCCCTCTATCTTGTAACATTTTTCATCACCAAGCTCGACCTGCTCTGCAAAAAATTTTGTCTCGAAATTTGAGAGGATCTCCTTGTACCCTATCATGTGCTTTGATGCACCACTGTCTACTAACCAAGTTTTCGGCCCCGTGGAAACTAAATTGGATAAAGCAGAAACCAAATAATATTCTTTCCTATTTTCTTTCTCATTAGAAGGACTTTTCTGATTTCTTTTGGATTCATCATCCTCAGCAGTTGAGGCATGATGTTTCCCTTTCCTAGGATATTTCTTTCTAAACCAACAATATTTAGAAAAATGACCCAACTTATTACAACTAAAGCATTTAATCTTAGATGTATCAATATTCTTGCCTTTGAATGTACCTTTTATGTTTGGCTTCCATTGAGAGCCTTTATGGAAAGTGCCTTTCTTCTTTCCCTTAAATCTTGATGCTAAAGCTGAGTGCTCTTCTTTCGTTGGCTTGCTCCTGGTAGCTATGCAACTCTCCTCCTGGAGGCAATCATGCCATAACCTCTCAAACATGGGTTGAATCTCTCTCCCACTTACACTGGATAATAAGGTCTCCCATGAAGAAGGCAGACCATCAAAAATGGCCTGCACTAAATCATCATCGTCCACTGTCACCCATGTGACCAAAAGCTGATCTTAAATCTGATTTATCCTGGAACAGAAAGATGCCACTGATTCACCTTTCTCCATATTCAAATACTTAATCTTGTGCTTAGGTGTCCTCTTCTGACTTGGAGCCTGTTTCTCATACAGATTCACCAAGGTATCCATACAGTCCTTGGCAGTCATCAATGAAGTCATTGCAGGCATTATACTGTCTTTGACTGAGTCAAAGATGATTCACTTGGCCTTTGCTTGAATCTTCCTGAAAGTCGTTCTTCCTGCATTATTCATTGGTTCCTCCACCACTGTGGTCACATACTGCTCAAGATCATGCTTTTGCAAGATATTTGTTATACGGAGCTTCCACACATTAAAGTTGGTAGCTCCTTCGAGCCTATCTTCGGCCCTGATTGAAATGGAGGATGCCATGGTCCTCACACTA